>PVJX010006117.1:0-80108 GCA_004027295.1 Dolichotis patagonum
CATACTAGGTTGTTTCATGTGAATTCCCTATATGTGACAATATGGACAACTATTTGGAAGAAAACAAGAGTCAATATGATAGAGAGTGAATATCTCCGATTGTCTAGTTTTGAAATTTTTGTCTCTTACATTGCTTTCTTGTGATCTGCTTTGCTCTGTTTTGTTGTGTTTAATTTTACCCTTTTGATATAATTGCATGCATATTTGAGTGGGTAAGATGGATGACCATATTGTTGTTTTTGTCAGATCGTGGAGCAGAACTGTTAACAGTCTCACTGTTTGAATGTCTAACATGTTTACATGTTTTAACTTTGTAATTTGAACAATTATTTCCAAGAAGTCAGTATGTAATTTGTCAAGTAATAATTTCTTAAGTTTTTTGTTGTTGTTGTTCTTTTCCCTTTTTCCTTGGAATACTGTATTGTTGCTACCCTTTATTCTGTTTTGTTTTGTTTTTTTCTCTTTAAATAAAATTATTTTAAAAAGCCAAGGTAAAACCAGGCACCATGGCATGTATCTGTAGCCCTAGGCACTCATGAGGCTGAGGCAGGAGGATCACTTGAGCCCAACAGTGTGAGACCAGCTTGGGCAACATAATGAAGTACTCTCTCAAATATTAAAAATAAACAAAAGTCAATGTGACATCTATTACCCTAACAATTCTCCCACATTATTAGAGAGTAAATCTCCTGATCATATCTTCAGGATATGTTCTGACTTTTCTCATTGTCCATGAAGGCTAAGTAAGCTGAGCATGTATACATATACCCCTTTTTTCCTGGAGAAATACAAGAAGCCCACATCCAGAAATTCTTTAAATATCTATATATCTATATCTATATATAATTAAAAACAATAAAAGTTATTCTTCAACAATGTGTTCTTCTGCAAGAGCCCCTGTTAATGGTCAGAACAAATATGGCATTGTTTTTCTCTAACAAGGAGACCTGGAGAGAAAGTATACCTGGCTTTTTGGTTCAGCCCCCAAATCACTGTCGAAAGCCTTGTTCCCATGAGCCCCTTGTCTTTCCTGCAAGATGGCTGCCTTCTCACATCTATTACTTCACTGTTGCAAGATGGCGGCTGCAGCAGCAGTTTTTCGTCTATCTGTAAGGCAAGAACGAAGGAGAAACTAGCCCTCTTACTAGCTATTTCTCCTCTTATCACCACCACATCTTGGATCCAAATCATCTCTTTGGACTTCTTCTTCAAGCCTACCCTGAGATGCTATGGGCTTTAACCTTCTTTCTATTGTACAAGGTGTTCATATCTCCCTGGGCTGTTGGGTTTTCTCTTCCTTGGTGCTCGTAACACAGTGATCTGTTGCTTTCTAGGACAACTTGTGATGGGACTCAAAGGGGAAAGAGGACTTCCCGGGCCTCCAGGAAGATGTCTCTGTGGATCCTCTAGGAATGTGAACAACCCTTCCTCTGGGGAATCCGTGTACGGGCCCAGTTCCCCAAGAGTTCCTGTGGTGAGGTTCTTCTGGGAAAAGTCTGGGTGGCTGTCCACGAGGACCTCCTTCCTGGTCCTCTCAGGCCTTTCAAGACTCCTTTTGGTAAAACTTCCTTTTCCCCACTACACTGGGCACACATTTGTCAAAGGAAATTGCAACATAGCAGGAAGTCAAAAGAAGGAAATCAGACTATCCATTTGGTTATAGGTTCACTTTTCAGTATTTATTTTGTCTTTTTTTTTAAAGAATAACTTTGAGATGGTTCAGATTATATTGTACAAAAATGTGACCTTCCAGTTATCTATTGAAATCCTGTCATGTTTCTGTGCTCTGTAAATATCATTCTGAACCTTTTATTATAGAAATTTTCAAATAAATATAAAAGAACAAATAATGAAGCAAATGCCAGGCACACTTCATCCAGCTTTGACAATGAATAACTCACATCTAATCCCATTTCCCTCTTTTTTCTTTATGCCTACTTTACTGCCTGATGTGGGATATTTACATGACGAGCCCAAGCTTTTCACTGATGTAAAGAATACTGCACAGAACATCTTTGAGTGTGATCATTGTGTTAAGAATCATTTCCAGATGCCAAGTTACCTAACCATGTGAATCTTGGGAACATCTAAGATATTTAAACATGATCACTCATGGCAGGTATCTTAATTTTAAACTCAGACATTTGGAATTGGACTGAGAAGGCGTAGGTGTCAGGACATCTTCCCTATTCAGAGGGAATGATACATCGTATGATGAAACCACGCCCCACCGTGAACCTGCCCAGCACAGAGATCCTGTTCCTGCCTCCATTTTCCCCCGCCCCTGGGAGCAGTGCTGTCTGGAATCCTCACCCGTGTGTTCTCTGGCAGATTTTTGTGGTCAACAACCAGGAGGAGCTTGAGAGGCTGAACACGCACAACGCTATTGCCTTCCGCAAAGACCAGAGATCTTTGTACTTCAAGGACAGTCTTGGCTGGCTCCCCATCCAGGTACCTCGAGGGAGACCCCTTAGCATGTCCCCTACTGCTGCGGCTCTCACCCAGGAAAGGGATACATAGCAAAAAGAACAGGAAGCCCCTTCCGGCTCCGTCCTCCCGGCCCGGACAGAGCTGCTGCGCTCTGTCTGTGGCGGCCCTGAGCACCCTCCTCCTCACACTTGCTGAGCAGCTTCCACATCCATCCCTCTGAGCCAAGGTCCCCAGCGGCCTCTGGGACCCTGCAGTACAAAATGCCACGTTCATCAGACCCAGCATTCTGCCAAGTCGAGAACACTGATGGGAAAGTACCTTTCTACTCCCAGGACCACGCCCCCCAGGCCCAGCGCCCCTGTCCCCAGCGCAGTGACCTCCCTGCCCTGCAGCTGCCTGGGCGTGAGGCTTCCCAGGTTAACCTTGTGTGTCTCTTTGGCCAGCTGACCCCTTTCTACCCTGTGGATTACACTGTAGACCAGCGTGGCACCTGTGGGGATGGGGTCCTGCAGCCCGGGGAGGAGTGTGACGACGGTAACCACGATGCAGGCGACGACTGCGTCAGTGAGTGGAGCCCTGCAGGGGAGGCCCTGAGACCTGAGCAGATGGGGGGGTCTGGACCCCAGCTATGGTGGGTTGGGGCCATGCTAGAGCCAGAGCAGGCCTGTCCCGATGACCTTGGCGACCACCCCCCCCCAATCTCAGGCCAAGCGTTAGTTTCCACTACTGAAGCATATCACCCATGAAAGCCAAGCTTTTTGCCTCCAGGGGAGCCTTCCCAGGTCCCCTCTTTTCAGTCTGTTTTTTTTCTTTTTTCAGTACTGAGGATTAAACCTTCCGCAGGTGGCACAGCTGGCCCCGTGAAGGCAGGCTGGGCTCCCCGAGCTGCCTCCAGCTGCGGGCGGGTGCTGAGACACAGGCAGCACGGAGCATTTGCTTTTTTTTTTTTTTTTTTTTTTAAGCCGAGTGACAAAAGCAGGAGGGGAGGGAAAAAGCATGATTTCCAAATCAGAACAGAGTGCAAATGCAAGCTCTCGCAGCCAGCAGGCTGGAGGGGAGACCCCAGGCTCACAGCCCTGAGCCTGTTTCCTTCGCTGTAAAACGCTTGTGGGGTCCCGACCCCCAGATCTTGGGAGCTTCTGGTTGTCTGACATGGTGAGGGCTCAACAGGTTCTGGGTGAGCTCATCTCTGACTTGGTTTGCCAGAGTCATTTGGCGCCAAGCCCGTGGTCCTTGTCCTCAAGAGGCTTCGGGGGAGGGGGACAGAGCAGAAAGATGAGGCTATGGCGGGGTGTGTGCAGTGGGCAAGGGAAACACAGAGGGTGGTGTAGCAGCACTGTCCTCTGGGGACTCCCAGGGTGCCAGGGTGCCCACCCTTGGGTGTACCCCTTCCTAGCCATGTGCAGATGCTCAAATGGATGCTCACGCCCTAGGAAAGACCTAGTTGGGATCTGAAAAGATGAAGGGGGTGTCCTGAAAAGAGGAAGGGGGTGTCTTCCTTGGGTGAGGGTAGGGGTATTTATAGAAGATCACGTGGTTCTCTGGGGACACAGGCTGGATTCCCCATGGTTACCACCCTGGGGCCCCCTCCTATCAGGCAGGAGTAGCCAGGCTCCTACCTCTCACTTCACGGGAACTCATGGCTGTCCCATGCCAGGTGGACAGGGCCTCTGTCCCACTGCCGCAGATAAGGACGCAGCAGCGGCAGGCCCTGGCTAGTAAATGACGAGGTGACTGGAGGCCCAGCCTCTCACTCTTGTTCCGTGTGCGTCCGTGGGAGATTTTGAGTCCGCAGCACGGGCGTTGGGGTGGGGGAGTCTGGAGCCTGATACAGTGGTTTTATAGCAGGTGAGGTGCTCTGGGGGACCTTGGGACTGCACAGCCCCGCAAGCCTGTGCTGCCCTGCACTTCTCCAGGCTGCCCTCCCTTGTGTCCCTTCAGGTTGCCGTCGGGCCTACTGTGGAGATGGTCACCGGCATGTGGGCGTGGAGGACTGCGATGGCTCCGACTTTGGCTACCTGACATGCGAGACCTATCTACCCGGGTAAGGACGGGGTCCTGCACCCTCAGGGCGCCCATCCACTGCGCCCTCGGCTCCTTGCCCTCCCAAACATTTCCCAGTGTCTCTCACATTCCTGGTACTCTCTAGACACTGGGGCAGGGTGATAAGTAACAGCACATCCTCCCCACTCGCAGGGAACTTTCTGCGGGATCCCTGTGCATCCTCTCTGTTGGAGCAGGTGCCCTGGGGGCTGAGCTGGGGCCAACACAGCTGCCCGCTGTGTCCTCCCAGGGAGCCAGCAGGCAATCCCGGAGGTTACTGTGGCCGTGGCCATCTCCTGGCTGTGGTCTGGGAGGGAAGCCCAGTGGAGAGAGGTGACCTCAGAGCATCCCAAAGAATCTACACTTCTGCACAACCTGCATTCCCTGGAATACCCTCCTCGCCCCTCAGCGGTGCCTGTGGGCAAGAGGGAGATTAGACCAGCGTGGATGTCTAGCTCTGCTGCCTCCTGATCTGCCCATGACGGTATTCCCGCCGAGGACCGACTCCTGTAGTCAGCTCCAGGAATCCTCAAGGGGTCATCACACCACTCGGGACACATGTGTTAGTGTCCCAGCCTCCATGTTTACCTCTCCCAGGCCACCGCAGGGGCACTGGCCCCTTGAGGTGCTGGTTCCACCGCTAGAATGTAGTCTTCTGGTACAGAAGGGCTCTGTGTTCCCCTCCTCCTCACAGAACCAGAGCTGTAGAACAGCCGAGGAGGAACAGGAAGCTTGTTACCCCCACGCCGCGTGCTGTTCTTCCTTGGGCTCCAGAGTCAGTCTGCTGGCCTCTTAGGTCTCTGAGGTCCCTCAGGCCCTCAGCGAGGCTGGGGAACAGACACCAGGCCTGTATCTCTCTCGCCTCCATTTTCTCTTCCTAGCAGTCTCCTCATCTGCCCACCAGACACAATACAGCATATTCAGCCAGGCTGGGGAATTACACACCTGTAATCACCCAGAGCCTCCAAGCTTGTGCAGGCTCAGCCCAGATGCCAGTTACACATACGTGTCTGCGTGCTCTGCCCACTCCCTGACGTACAGAAGTCTCCTGACAGGGATCAGGGATGTACTCAGCGGCGCAGCACCTGCCTGGCAAGTGTGAGGCCCTGCGTCCAGTTTCTGGTACCAACAAAGAAAATAGAAAAAATAAAAATAAAAAGACCAGAAGTCTCTTGAGAGGTGGCTGCCAGAGTCAGCAGAGCTGAGAGGCTTGATGACTCTGTGAGGTGACTGCGTGTAGACGGTTAGCCCCAAAGTACAGATCTGAGCAGGGCCCAGGGATATAAGCCGGCTCACTCTGGTCAGCGAAGGCGCAGAAGCCCCAAAGAGAGGCTTGTAAATGAGTGTGTCATGTAGAAAGCTCTGCCTCAGGATTATCATTTGGGTTTACAGAGGTGTAGAGTGCACTGTCCGGTAGGGTAGCCCCTGCTGGATGTTGTTATTCAAATTCAAAATAATTAGAATTGAATTTTAAGGTCAGTTCGATAGTCACAGTAACTGTATTTCAAGAGCCCAATAGCCGCTCTTGGTGGTGTCATCTTGGGCTGCACGGATATACAACCTTGGACCATCTCACGGGCAGCCCTAGAAACCCTCCGGCCCCGAGAAGGGAAGATTGTCTCCTCAGTGCTGAGTTAAGAGCAGGGCCAGTGCTCCTTCCATCCTGGTCCCTCAGCTGTATCCCCAGAGCCTGACTCAACTTCCCCAAGCTCCACACCCCAAAGGAAAATGAAAAAACTTTGCCTGGAGTCCTTGCTCCTGAGACGGCAGCAGGAGCTTCTGTTTGATGCGGTTTGACAGAGTCACGAAAGGTGGCCTTTAGAATGTGGCCTTGCCCTCGGAGCTGGGCACAAGCTCACCTGCCCATGCCCTGTTCTCCCTGACCCTCGTCTTTGTTCCCTCAGGTCCTACGGAGACCTGCGGTGCACCCGGTACTGCTACATCGACTCCACACCCTGCCGCTACTTCACTTGAGGACACGAGGGACAGGTTGGGTAACTGACAGCCGCTTCCCACCCTCATCAAGCTGGCCGTGCATTTTCTTAGGCCAGTGTCCATCCACCAACCTTTGTGTGAAAAAAAATGAGGACAAACTCTTGCTGCTAAGTCGTGCTCTTGATCGTCTGACTGGAAGAATTTAGGACCACTGTGTCCTGTCTTGATCCAAAGTACCAAGTAACCTTCCACATGCCCACCCTGGAAACTATTCCCTATCTTTAATGTCTGGCCAAATGTCCTTTTTCCTCTGGAATGTCACTGTAACAGGCCACGGACTTGGCTTTGCACTGTTACATGCCCACCCTGCAGGGCTGTTTTCGTTTGCTCCAATCTCCCCCAGAAGCCTGGGGTACAGACTTCTCTGCCTGAGGGACTTCTAGACACACCCATTCTCACCAGGGCAGCCTGCTCAAGGGGCTCTGCAGGCCTGAGGACCACAAGGCAGAAAGATGGACACGTTCTCTCCATGTGGCTTTCAGCTTTGGACTTACGAAGGATTTCAGCTGCCAAGCCTTGTGCAGATGTGGCTCCCCCAGGAAGACTCAACTGTGAAAAAGTACTGAGAAAGTCACAAGACCTGTGCTCACCCAGCAGAGGGTGGAGGCACTGCTGGCCCGCGTGCTGTGTGAACAGTGACAGAGCAGTGGCCTCCCTCTCTTGACACCTCCCAACGGGACAACTCATAGTTTCTAAAGCCCTGGCGCCATCTTAACCTTGCAGCTGTCTGTGCACGTTGGCCTCCGTCCAGCAAGTGTCCTTCATGACCACTTCCTGTTTAGGGGTCTCACTCTACAAGTCCACACCAGGTGGGCACGGGTGTCTCCTTGTCTCTAGGGAGACGCGGTCTTGGTTTTCCCTGCCTGGGGCCCCACTGCTGAGAATACTCTCACAGAGACTGTTTCTGTCCTGAGCCCCCTTCATGCTTCTTGCCAACTCCTGCAGTGCCCGTGCCCTTCCCTCTTGTGTCTGTGTCTCCACAGCTGTGTGCCTGGGCTCCTCCCTTCCCTACAGGGGTCTGCGAGCTGCCTTTCTTCACCATCTTTCCTGACTGGAGCTTGGCTTTATTTGGCAATGACCTCTCCAGGATTTCCCCGGTAGTAACTAGATGGAGGACCCCCACCTGCCCTCCAGGCTTTGCACAAAGCTATTCAATTAGCCTGAGTCTTTGCAACTCAGCAGGAAGGAGCTTCTGGCCCGTTAGCTCATCTAGGGTGACCCGGAGGTGAACCTCTATCCCAGAGGTCACATCAGCCTGAGGGTGGCCTCTGCGGGGCAGATGCATTGGTCAACTAGTCCCTCTAGGCGCCGTCCCGAGATGATGCTTCCACGCCACTTCCACCACCATGCTGGGACTTCTGGATGGGAAATCAAGAAATAAAGGCAATTCCTCACTGTGGCTCTCTCTTCCTTGGGGGTTTGGGGCCAGTATTTCAGTGTTGCTGGACAGAGTGGAGACTGAATTCAATTCTTCTTCTCAGATTTTGAAGAACATTCTGGAATGCGAAAGCATTTCAACTCCCTCAAGGACAGAAGAAAAAAAAAGATCAAAGAGTTCAGCGTCACAAAGCCTAATCTTGCTATTCTGCCTCTGACCAGGCGCTAAGACTTGGTTTAGGGGTGGAAATGTATTAGCACCCTTAGTTAGACCTGGCCAAGAGGAGCCCACACCGTGGAAGGCAGCTCTCCGGTCCTGCTCGGTCTCACCCCCTCCAAGGCTGAGGCGTCTGTGGGGCTGAGGTGAAATGCCCGCTGGACGTGCACACCTTCCTCTTAGAGCACGTTCTCCAGGTTCCCAGGAAACCAGTTCCCTGGCCAAGATGTCCCAAGCCTGCTTGCAAGGCCCACATGGCTCTCTTCCTCATGCCTGCCCTCCTGGGGTGACCTGTATGCGTCGCTAAGCCTGAGGGGTACCAGGGAAAAGCTGTTTGTGGGGGTTACAGAGGGAGCTTGGATGTGCCATGGGCACCCAGGAAGCCCCTATGTGTGGGGCGGGTGCCGGTGCAGGGTTTGCGGGATCTAAGTCCTTACACATATGCCTGGCCTCCCGGTCTGTGTGAAAGCATGTCAGCTATTTCAGGGAAGGTTCTGAAAGGCTCGGAACACGAAAGGATCCAAAATTACATGTTTAAAGGATGTAAGGAATAGCAACTCTGCCCCATTAGCGCTTTGAAATGGAAAGGTGAGCAGTCAGGGCAAACAGGTGATTCCCCCCACACCCGCCCAGCCTTCCTTGAAATGCTGACTCCTGACATGGGGAGCAATGTCCCTGAACGGAAGTGGGCGTGCTGCCTGGGCTCCGCTGACACAGTAGACAGCTAGATGCTCACCTGTGTCAGGAAGCTGTTTCCGAGACAATATTGGGCCAGATGAAAGATGAGATGCTACCAGGTAAAGGGAGGAAGATGTAACTGGGAATGCAGGTCCCCGAGTGCATGCATGGTTCACCACTTCTTGGAGCCGAAGGAGACTTTACACAAGGGTCAGGCTTTCTTTCCATTCTAGTAGCTTGCAAGTGTGGGCCCTGCCCTCTGGCTCTGGCAGGGTACTCCTTAGGCAGTGAGGGATATTTTCAGCTGCTCCTGAGGTGATTTAGGAGTGGTGGGGAATATGACCTATGCCGGTCTAGATACCCTCATGGGGTGATATATATTGGCTCATACAGGTCAGGCGTGGTTCAGTCAGGGCACCGCTTCATTGCTCTGCTATCAGGTCTGTGTGCATCTCTCTCTTTGGTTAGTTCGATCCTCGGGGTGGTCATGAGCTGACTGGTGCAGCTTTAAGCTCATATCTGCACCCCCTACCGTCCCATATCCAGAGGGAGAGAGAACATCTATTTCACTGGCTCTCAAGAAATACTTTCCAGAAGCCCCTCAGTAAATCCTGCCTTGGGCCTCCTAGGCTTCTTCTTGATGGTGTCTATGCATGAATGGGCAGGGGCGTAGTAGCTGTTGGTTGAATTAAAGCTGGTTGTAGTATTACTCTTAGCCTGTCTCCTGGGGACTCTCAGAAACACCGAGGCTGCACAGAGGAGTGGCTGCTGGACTGAGCAGTGGGGACAGAAGTCAGGGGACAAGTGCTGGGCTTCACAGCATCGATCCTAGTGACTGCCTCTGGTTTTGCTTCTCCTTTCGGCAGAAGTCTGTGCTAAGTAACCTGGGGTAAACATTAGAGAAGACTGCTTATATCAGAAAATGCTTGATTCTAAAGTTCAGTCAGAGAGGCTGACTTTCACAGGGTTCTTAGATCAAGAAAAAGACAGTATAGTTTCTGAAAAAGGCACAATATTGTACTGGCTTCTCACGTCTAGACTTGAAGCCTGGCTCTCTTACTCACTGTTTAATTGCCCTGTGTAATTTACTTAAATTCTCTGGGTCTCTGCTTTCTCATCTATAAACTGGGAATAACGTTACCTTATTCCAAGGTGGTAGTGAATTTCAGTGATCCCATGATTAAAATTTCTGACAAGAAACCATTTAGGATGCGCTGGATTTTGTCTGAGTTATCACTGTTTAGTGGCTCAGTCACTTCTCTGGAGAAGCAGGGTCATTTTTCTTTCCCCTTGGAGGATGGTAATATGAGCTCAATTTGGACAACAGTCTGGCCCATAATCCTTATTGCAAAGAAGTAAAAAGGAGCAGCCATTCTCACACCTCCTCAACATTTGCTTACATTATGCACCGCAGGAGAGAAGCGTGCCTGCAGACCAATTTAGAGGAAAGAGGTCAAACACCAGAGGAACAATGGATATCTGATCAGGTCAAGAAAGCCAAGACTGCACTGCTGTTTGGGTTAGGATGGAGTTCAGTGGGCTCAAAGAGTATGAGGAGAGAGGCTGACATCGGACCCTGACCTGATTCATTAGAGACCTGAAGATGTAGAGCGTTGTACCTGAAAACTACTATCGGAGGTTTTAATCTAGGCCGGAAATGGACACTATAACTATCTTTGAGGGATTCACGTGGCTCAGATCATCCAGGCAAGAATGCAGTGTTTTGCTTTTACTCATAAGGCTTCAGACTACAGGTTTAATACCCTATGGTTTGAGTCACAAAGTTTTGCAGTAATTTTTTTTCAGGCAGTGAGAATAAAACCGGGAGGCCAACAATAGCTAAAGGAGTAATTATAACAGTTGTAACTGCGGTAAAACCACAAGGACTCAGGACTGGCTGATTGCTTTTAATACTTTCACTTCTGAACTGGTTTTGATGCCTTTGCCAGTACCAGAGGCCCCAGCTCTGCTCAACTGACACCCAAGGATTAGGCTGAGGATTGAGATTCTCTCGGCCACTCCAGGACTCTTCACTATCTACCCACAAAGTTAAGTGGCAAATTTGTAAGTAAGGTGTTTGCAGGAAGTTGGTAGCTAGTCCTTGGGAATCAGTGTCTGAGAAGATGACAGGAAAAAGTTTCTCAGTTGTTTCCTGGGACAAATACAGTCCATCCATCACCCTCACGTGCACTTGGGAAAGTACCTTGGGCCAAATTATTAGTGTCTCCAAAACCCATGGGAAATAATGAGCCAGCTTCTGCCCCATGATGCTTTCTGGGAATTGTCTGGCCTCACCCCTCCTCCATCGTGGAGCGAACCTATTTAAAGTTTCAGTGACACTCAGCTGTTCCCCCACCATGGCAACAATAATTCACCAAAGAGATTGTTACACTCAGCCCACCACTGCCACTTGGGTCTCGAGTTCGCAAGAGCACGGTTTTTTCTCCTGCATCTTCTTTGTAACCATGTCACATAGGCGTGATGAAATGAGCCCCACCACTATGTGAAAAGCTGAACCTTATCAGGTCACATTGCCTTCATCTGAGGGGCTTTCTTTTTGGGGTCCTCCGACTTCTTTTCAGTATCAGACAACTCTCCCCAAAACACAGTCTTACTAAAGGAAGTTAGTTATTTCTCCTGCCTCCCCACACCTATTTCCCTTAATAAAAATGAAAAGGGGCTATATATGATGCTAATATTTCCCCTCAAGGACAGTAGTTTCTCAAATAAGTTTCAGTTGGAGTTATTTTGATAACTGTTGGCTTGCATTTGGCACCCCCAGCAGGAACCCGGAGTAGAAATCTGTCTTTCTAACTACTGGGACTTTTTATCTGGGCAGAGAAAAAAAAAAAGCCAGAACTGCAAGTGACCTTAAAGAACACACACACTGCCCCGCCTTCTCATCTATAGTGGAGAAATAGGGTATGTAGCTATAGTATATTAATTGCACTAATAGCCTCTATTGATCCCAATTTTTTATTCCACTCCCTTTCCAAATGTACAGTTGCCACTTATCCCATCAATAGGTGGAGTGTCTTTCCTCACTCCTGGATTCTGAGCTTGAGGCTGTGGCCTGCTGTAGCCAATGTAACAATAGTGACGGAAGCTCTTGGCGTCTCCTCTCTCACCTCTGCCTTTGCCCTGACTACATGCATGGGCTGGATTGGTGGAGGACAAGGCACGCGGAGCCACGCAGCGCTACCACAGATCAGCTAACTTCCAACCGGAGTTTAGTGAAACCTAAACTGCCACTCCACCAATTTGCGAGCAAAATAAATGTTTCCTGTTCTAAGCCATCGGGGTGGTTTGTTACATATCATAACAGTGGCAATGATTAACTGAAGATAAAGCGCCCTTAGCTGTGAATGTACATCACCACTTTCCCATGGAGACGGTTCGAGCCTGTTTCCACCTGACAGCCATTGAGGAAGTCGCAGAAGTTTTCTGGAATCTCCTTCATCCAAATTAACAAGCGCTCATTAGTGACACCATCGAGATTCAGGAATATGGTCACCGTCCACCTAGCTGTTTATAGTCTAGCAGGGACCCGAGAACACATGCATGCAGTTAAACATTATGCAATGTTGAAGGCAGGTTAAACACATTTATCTCCTCAATATTTATCATTTCTTCATGGTGAAAACTTTCCAAATCCTTTCTTCTAGCTTTTTGAAATGTACCACACATAACTGTTAGCTGTCGTCACCATTCTGTGCAGCAGTACCAGTTCCCCCAGGCTTTTTTCTCCCATCCAGTTGCGTCTTATTTCCTGTGGATCAACCTAACTCCCAGCCCCACTGCTGTTCCTGGTCTCTGACATCCACCATTGCACACTCCACTTCTAGACCAACTTCTTTAGATTCTAGATTTGAGTGAGATCACGCAGTACTTGTCCCACTGCGCCTGACTTACTTTACTTAACATGATGATCTTTGTTGTCATCCACATTGTTGAGAGTGACGAGATTTTTCTTTTTTATAGTGGGTCAGTATTCCACTGTGAATATGTACATTTGCCTTATCACACTTGATGGATCGTTAGGTTGTTTATTTTGCTTGGCTGTTGTGAATGGTGTTTCTGTGAACATGGGACTTCAGGTGTCTCTGTGATGTACTGAATGCATTTCCTTTGAATATGTATCCAGTATAGCAATTGCTGGAAAATATAGTTCTATGTTTAATTTTTTGAGAAATTTCCATACGGATTTCCATAATGGCTGTGCTCACATTCCCATGAGCACTGTGCAAAGGTTCTCTTTTCTTCACATCATTTCCAACATTTGTTTTGGGTTTTTTTGTTTTGTTTTAGCTAGCCTTTTTTTTTTTTTGCCAATATTCATCAAATATATTCTCTTGTTATTGTTATTGTGTTTTAGTCTTTTGGCATAAAGGTAATATTGGCTTCATAGAATGTGTTTGGAAAAAAATTCTTCCTTTGCTCGGCATGGTGATGTGCTCCTGTAATCCCAGCACTCAGGAGGCTGAGGCAGGAGGATCACTGCAAGTTTGAGAACAGCCTAGGCTACAAAGTGAGCTCAAGACCAGCCTGAACTGCAGGCCTTTTTGTCTCAAAGAGACAAAAAAAATCTTCCTTTTTTTTCTTTTTAATAACTTAAGGAGAATTGGTATTTAGCTTTAAACATTAGGTAGAATTCAGCAATGAAGCTATGTGGTCTTGGGACTTCTTTGATGGGAGGTTTTTATTTACTGACTCAATCTTGTTACTTATTATTGGTCTATATAGATTTTCTATTAATTCATGATTTACTCTTGGTAAAGAGTATCTGTCTAGGAATTTGTATTTCTTATAGATTATCCAGTTGGTTGTTATATAGTTGTTTATGATATACTCTAATGAGCATTTGTATTTCTGTGGTATCAATCACAATTTTACCCTTTTCATCTCTGATTCTGAGCCTCTCTCCTATCCTTAGTCTAAAGATTTATCTAGTCAAAGAACCAGCCTTTTGTTTCACTGATATTTTGTATTATTTTTCCTTTACTTTGACAGGGTCTTTTTTTGTAGCTCAGGTTGTGACTTAGTTACTTTTCTCTCATTACTGAGACAAAATAGCCGACACCCAAAATTAAAGGAGGAAAGGTTTATTTAACTCAGTTTGTGGAGGTTTCAGTCCATAATTGGCTGGCTCCAAAGCAGGGTAGCACATGGTAGAGGGTCAACTGTTCATGGTGATGGAAGACAGCAAAAGCAACAAGATCAACAAAGCGAAGAGCAAGCCTCTTTTCCTCCCTTACACTGCATGCGGGCTACCTGCCCTAAGGCAGGTATCACACTCACAGCCCTAATCCCAGCACTGCACTACCAATCAATCACAAACTCTAAATCCAGCCACTCCTGAAAAGCTCCCCCCTCCATGACCACATGTGGGTCTGGGGAGACAGCCAGGCACAAACCGTAACAGGCTGTCCTTGAATTCACCACGTAATTTTACTGCCTTTTCTAAGTCTCTATTTCATTTACTTATTTATTTCTGATCTTTATTATTTTTTCCCTCCAACTACTTTTGGTTTAGTTTGCTCTAGTTTTTCTTAGTTCCTTGTGACGCAGTAATGGGTTAGCTGATATTTTTTTGCTTTTTTTACACGGACATTGATGGCTATAAATTTCCCTGTTAGTGTTGCTTTTTCTGCATCCCTTAGGTTATGGTATGTTCTGTCTCCATTTTCATTTATTTCAACAAATGTTTTAATTTCTTTGATTTCTTTCTTGACTCATTGGTTGTTCAAAAAGCAAGCCGTTTGATTTCCATGCATTTGCATTCCAAAGTTTCTAGCCTTACTCCATTGTGGTCAGGAAAGACTCCATGTAATTTCAATTTTTAAAAATTTGTTGAGACTTGTTTTGTAGTCTATTATATGACCTGCCCTGGAGAATGTTCCATATGTTGATAAGTAAACATATAATTGGCAGCTATTGGATGGAATGTTCTGTAGTGCGCAGTTTAACTCTGATATTTCTTTGTTGATTTTCTCTCTAGATGATCTTCCCATTGCTCAGTGGGGTGGGAATTTATCTCTTCTTTTAGTCCTATGAATACTGCCTTTATATATTTGGAAGCGCTAATATTGGGTGCATATATATTTAGAACCGTTATTTTCTCTTGCAGAAGTCACTCCTTTATCATTATATAATAACTTGCTTTTTAACCTGTGTTTGACTTAAAGTCTACTTTAAGTATGGCTACTCCCACTTTCTTTCGTCTTCTGTTTACATGGAACCTCTTACTCTTCCTTCGTTTTCAGTTTATACGTGTCCCTAAGAGATCAGGTGAGTTTCTTGTAACACAGTCTTGGCTTTTCATTCATTGTCACCCTTTCTTTTAATTGCAGAATTTAATTGATTTTCATTCAATGATTGATAGATAAGCTATTATATAGCTTGTTGCAGTTCTTCTCTTACAGTCTTCTTTGGTAGTTAAGAAAATTACTCTAATAGCATATTTTGATTTTTTTTGTTTTGTCTATTGTAGATATTTGCTCTATAGTTGTCATGTGGCTTACAAAAGCGCCTTTTGATTATAACAAGCTATTTGGAAATGTTAGCAGCTTAACATGATCATAAGAGTAAGAAACAAATGAACAAAAGAAAATACAAGAAACTTCCAGTTGCATTCCACCCTCCCACAAAATCCATTCTGAAATTTTGATATTCTGTCTTATAACTTTCTATACTGCCTACTGCTTAACATATCAGTTACAGTTCTTGGTTTTTTTTTAGTCCACATACTGAAGATAGTGTGTGAGTCGCTTATACGCCATGCTTATAATATGAACGCATTCTGAGTGTGTGTACTCTTACCAGTGTTATATATTCTTATGGGTTTTTTCTCATTAAAATCCTTTTAATTTGAAGAACTTCTTTCAGCACTGCTTGTAGAACAAGTCCAATGGAGACACAATCTTTCAGTGTTTTCCTCTCTGGGAAAGTTTTAGCTCTTCTTGATTTCTAAAGGATAGCTTTATGGGTACTGTACTCTCGGTTGACGTTTTTTTTTTTCCTTTAGTACTATGAAAATTTTGTGCCATTGTTTCCCTGGCCTGTAAGATTTCTGTGGCGAGGTCAGCTGCGGGGCGAGTCGAGGCAACCCTTTGTGTTGTTTCTTTTCTCCTGCAACCTCAACGAACTTCCACCTGCCAAAGCCTGATTATGTCTGGTTAAGTCACATTCCCCTTTGATATTTATACCCTTCTCTTGGTACTTGGATATTTGTATACTTCCCTATACAAATTTTGTATATCTTTCTTTGAAGTTTTCTACCCCTTGGGTTGTCTCAGTCCTCCTTGAATCCCAAAAGCCCAAATATTTGCTTCTTAGTGTTCTGAACTTCCCATAAGCGTTTATCCCTAATTCTTTTTTCTTGTCCAACTATGTATTTTCAAACAGCTACCTGCAAGCTTAGTAACACTTTTATTTGATCTGTCCTATTGATACCTTCTGTTGTGTTTTTAATTTCATGAGGCATACTTTTCAGCTCAAGAATTTAATTTTAAAAAATTTCTTCCATCCTTTAAGTTTCTCTGTTAGAATATGAAAATATTTCTAGTGATTTCTTTGATCTGAGTTTCCCTGAAATAGCTGCTTCAAATTCTCTGCACATTCTCCCCTACCACCTGCTCCATTTGGGCACTTTGAGTGCTAGGTAAGGGTGATTTCCCGAAAGCTCCTGATGCTCGTTAGTATGCAACACTGTCCGGGCATAGGTGTTTATTCCAATCTTCTAATCTGGGTTTGTACTTTTTTCTAGAAATTCTAAACTGGCTTCTCTGAGCCTGTAGTCACTGCCACTATTTCAGCACTAGATGGAGTCAGGTCCAGATTTGGCAAGGGTTTGTTGTTGGAGTGGTGTTGCTGTTTTAGTACTAAAGGCACTCCAAGCCCAGGTTTGTCCTAATATTCTGTGGGTGCACTGTTCAGAAACAAACAGTAGAGTACCTAGAGAGTCTGTCTCCACAAGCTGTTCTCTGGGTCCAGGACACACCTGGATGCCTCACCTGTGGTTACCAGCCTGTGCTCAGACACTGCAGGATTCTGCCTGGCCCTGGACAATCACTCTGGATATACTAACCCCAGACTCCTATGTCACAAGTAGGGCACTGCAGCTGTCAAGCTATGTCACACTCAAAGCCCACCAAGACCAGTACAGCTCTGGGCCAAGTCAGTACCAAGACTCCTGGTTCTATGGGTTATTTATTGTTGAGGTAGACTTAGGCCTAAGACTGCCATGAGGCCACAAGTGATGTGAGCTGGAATAGATGTCCTACAGACGGGGGCCATGTGTCTTCCTCTGGCACAAGAGCAGTTCTAGGCAAATTTGAGGATGCAGTCTGATAAGATATGCCTAGCATTCAATTTTACCAGCTTAGCAGCAAGCCCAGGGTAAACTATTTTGGTTATCACTCTGTCCTGTGCTGAGGACTGAGCAGACCTCCCAGGTACATGTTAGTGGAATGGCAGGGAATAAAGAAAGACAAAAGACAATATTCAAGGCACAAGGGGACTCAGAGGAACCTGCCTCTAGTGGACAGGCACAACAGTCTCTATGGCTGACTCACTTTTATGAGGAAGCCGGAAGCACGGGGCGGGGTGTGTGCATGCGTGTACTTTTTACGGAACAGTAACTGTAGTAAATGAAGAACGATTTAAGGGAGTAGAGTTCTTTTCCATTATCAATATGCCTGTTTTCTTTAGATTGTCCTCAGATGTTATCTTGCCTTAGGAATGCTGCGGTTAGGAGCTTCCACTGTGCAGCCAGGAAGCACAGGCCTTCCACATATTTCTGTTTCTGAAACAAGGTCATACAGGTTTTCAGACCACGGGACCCCAGTCACGTAACCTGGTCCCCCACAGTTCTACCCCAGGCAAATGGGATCTGCACAAAACTGTATCGCTTGAGGTTAGGGCAGTGCTGGTGAAGACAGACCTTGGTCACATGGGCTGATGCGAAGCTGGGTTGTGAATGTGTGTCACAGGACCTGTAAGTCTCAGGAGTACACCAAGCCTCCACACAGCTAATGGCAACGCAAGTTAAGTACCAGTCTCACCGAGGGGCAGGTCTCTGCAGGTGCCAGAGCAGTTCTATAGTGCCATCTGTGAACACTGCCTTGGTGATAGCTATGCTGCCCAGGGTTAGAGGATGGGTGGTAGCTCCTCGGCCACCAAGGCTAGTATTAAAGCTAGGCCACACCTGAGTCTCCCAGTTGCAGGGACCTGCAGAGTCTGAGTGTGTCCCCCACACACTCTAAGATGGAAACTAAAATGGCCAAATTGAGGCCTGTGTCACAGGCACACTGTTGTCTGCCTGATACTGGAGCTGGTCTAGAAACTCCGGCCATGAGTTCCTGCCTGCGTGCAGGATCTTCAGTTTCTATAGGGTGTCTGATCTCACTGAAGAAAGTAGCAAGCCTGGTACTAGGCTCTGAGATGCTGCTCCTGAGTTTTTGGCTCTGCTCCTTAAGGGGCAGAATCCTCAATGTGTAGCCCCTGGTGGAGGAAGGGTGGTGGAAGCAGTCAGCAACCTGGCCTAGTGCAGCTCAGTCGGCAAACTCAGACTACAGTTCAACTCAATCTCGAATTACTGGCCTAGAGTACAGGCCAAGGGGCTTTTCACCACAGCAGGCCTAGTACTGGGTTAAGTTTAAGGTCTGAATTTAGTTTCTCTCCACCCCCCAAGTGGGAGGAATTTCTCTCCATGCTAGGCTGCTTAGTGTTGGAGGAAGGGTGATATGGCCAACCGTTTCCTTCCTGCCTTCTTCAGCGTGTCATTTGGTTTTATTACGTCAAAGCAGACACTGTGGTCTCTCATCTGAGCATCTTGACCCTTGTGCTGGGGCCCAGGGTCTGGTGCACAGCTGTTCAGCTTGGTTGTGGGGACAGATTCCTGGAAGCTCTTTCTCAGCTACCAACTTGCTTTGCACCCTGCCCAAAGTCCTATCTTTTTAAAATTGAAGTTAACCCTTCAATTTTGAACGCCATTCCTTTTAAAAATGGAAATGTACTTCATAAATACCAAACTTAAAAGTAGTCAACTAGCTAATTAGCTAATTAGGCTTAAACACAAAGGTTTCTTCAAAGAATGCAATATTGTTAACTGACTTCTAGTAATAAAATAAAAACTACAAAGACATTAAGTGTATTGCTACCTTCATTTTTATTTAAATATAGTGATCTTTTAAGAGAATAAACAAAAACTACACCACAAATATTCTACATAAATGTAAACATGCACGTCTACTTCATAATTATGCAAAATGACCTTTAGGCATTTTAAAAATTATTAAATGAGACAATGAACCCAAGACAGAAATAACAGAAGCAAATACAACATACATTTCATAATGCTTCAGTTGGTCTTATCTTCTAATCTACTGGTTAAGGCCTGAGTTTCAGAAATCCTACACTCCTTGCCAAATGGGAATGTCCAGTTTGGCTGTACCTAACATACATATCCATATAAGAGACAAGTAATTCTCTTTCAAAATAATGTAATAAATACCTCTCCCTCTCTCTCTCTCTCACTCTCTCTCACACGTGCTCTCTCTCTCTCTTTTCCTGGTGAAGGAACCATCCTTTGAAATATGGAAATAAGGATTTCAAGTATTCCTACCACTGAGGCACACCACACATAGAAAAAAACAAAGATTCTGCTATAGCAGAGTGGCATTATTATAAATCTGATTTATGGTTCCCCGACATGTTGGCTTGCCATGGCCCTCACACATCAGATTTAGTCTTTTCGCCTTCCCTAAACAATCCGCAGTATAGCATACACTGTGTAAGTAAAGGCAGCCTAATGGTTTAGTTAGAAACTTCAGCATGGACACACGCAGCTTCGCCCAAACGCCTGAATGTTTTTCGGTCTCACCCCTGTATGTCACTGGTTCGTCTCCGTGCCACCTCTCCACAGACTGGAAGCACACGGCTGTCCAGTCCTGTGACGACAGTTCCTACTATTAAAGAGCTCATACCAACCAGAGCTCAAGCAACAAACAGGTCTGCCTGTATTCACAGGGTCCTCCAAGTGGGTCAACAGAGGAAGAGTCCATGACGAGGGATGCTGCAGAACCCTGGCCTGGGGTGTGGATGGGGTGAAAGAGCAGGAAAGACACAGGAAGAGAAAGTCCATTTCGGCTGGCATGAAGACACCCTGAAGTCATCTGTCAGGCCACAGTCCTGAGACTTCCAAAAAGAAAAACAGTCCCTTACTCTGTTAGGAGACTGAACCACAAAGGGTTTTAGAAAACAAAAACCAGAGTTGTGCTAGAGGATAACCTGGTTAGGACAGATGACAAGGGAGAATCTAAAGCTCAGAAAACCTCCTTCACCAAGCCTAGTGCCACATACAAGTATTTCCTATAGAGACAAACAACAGGCCAAAAAACCACAGTTCCATCTATAGAAGTCAAGGCTTGGGGGTCATGGGCAAATAGGTATTTTAGTTCAAGTTCCTGGAACCTGCTCCAATTTGAGCAAGTTAAGAGCAGTAGAATTAATTCCCACCTCCAGCAACAATTCAGATCTCCAATCATGACCTTTACCTTCCCTGAGCTATCATTACCACGGAATTATAAAACAAGTATCGATCAATTCATTGTAAGTAAGTTCCTACCTGTCACCAAACCCGCTGAGCCCTCATGATAGGCAAAGACCCCACCCCAAGTACTAGCACACGCTTCCCGCCTACACTGGGTAGGGCTGCAGTCGTGCTGCGAGGCAGCGGCTCCTCCTCCCATTTTAGCCCACAGCAGTCACTATGCGGGTGACTTGACTCTTAGCAAAGCCCCCATCATGGACCATCCATTTCCTTTGTAGGTCCAGACTGTTTTCCTCCGCTAGCTAAGGAGAGGCCATCTGAGTGGAGGAATGAGACGGGAAAATCATTATTAATGTCCTGAAGCCCACAGAACCAAAGTAGACAGCAAACTCTTAGGACACATTCATTCAAACTACAGAAATACCGTTCCATGCTAGTCATGGGACAATTCACCACACACGGTCCTTCAACACGGAACATTTCCTAGTGACCAGTTTCCAACAGCATCAGATTCCTCTGGAAACTGCACACGTAGAAGGCAATTTTGTGACTTTCTTCTAGTTTTATATAAAAACACAAACTAGTCTAGGAGTCAGGCACAGTGGTACAAAATCATAAGCCAAAAGATCTCATCGAAGATGTGCTCATCCCGTATTGCAGAACTCTTATCTCTTTTTGGTTTCTGGAAATTCACTGCTGGCTCACTTGTTCAGAGGTTTCTTTCCCACTCCTCTCTCGAGCTCCTCCTGTCCTCATCCTGCTAAAACCCACTGGATGAAGAGCACCTAGGATGCATCCATGTGAACTAAAAGCTCAACGTAACTGAGTCACATGCATCAATGTAGTGGCTGCTGGCTTAATCTGCTCACTCACTCGGCCTAAAGCATTCAGGGAGGGCTGGGATCTGAATTCCAGCTGGAAGTATCTAGTGCTTTTGTCCTTTTGAATCCAGTAAAAATGCTAATGTACACTATAAGCTCCATGGATAAAAATCTCTAATTCTAGTTAGAGAAATTTGAGGGGACATGGACTGGGAGCAGAAGACTGATCACAGACCATGTGCTTCCCTTTCCTGTAATTAAGGGGGCTGCGCCAGAATATGTTCAGTGTCCAACCCAGCTGACACTCAGTAACTCCACTGAAGTCCCTTTCTACCCAGGTTTGTCAAGCTGGGTCAGACAAACTTCTTTACCACTGTATGTCAACAATTTAAAGTGGCTGTAACATATCACTGTGACACAGTTTGAGGTCTCCCTCTTCCTCTCTATCCCTCAAAGATTGTTTCACCTCATTGGAGCAGAGCATTTGGCCAAACTGGTGGTTACTGAGACTTAAAACTGAACTGCTGACCTGGTAGAGACATGGCCTTTGAGTAACCTAGACCAGGGCACATTTGTCTGTTTTTCACTAAAAATGTTAACCAAATAGAAATATAATTCTGTTAGTTCTTCTATAGATATACTTAAACTTTGCAATAGATCATTCAAAAATTATGTAAGAAAATCACCCATCACGACTAAGTTAAAGACGTGAGTATCAGAGAGTTCCAAAGCCTCAGACTCCTTGTAGGCACTGATTCGTCACATTTTCCTTGTGGCAATGGACTCCACACCAAAGTCGCCTGGTCTTGCAGCATATTTCTACACCAGGAAGAAGATTTCGAAAGATCGAGTGCTAGTCATCACTGTCACTGCCAGACTCACTCAACTGCAAGTCATTTCCTACAAAAAGAAAACAGAATCAGATCAAAGGCACAGCATTGCAGATGACATCCTCACCATGTCTGGGCTGGCTGACTGGGCCATCACACTCCAGGAAAACCTTGCTAATTCAACTTACCGTAAAATCAATTTGGCTCACTAAGAAAACTGGTACAGTAAAGATTTTTAAAGAAATACTATTTTTGGTATCTCATAAGCACAATATTGCTTATTAGAACAGACAGAATGAGGGAGGAGTAGGTGAGACAGTTTTCAAATGTGTTAATAAATAGCAAGAAAATACTTATAGGTAACAAAAAATGGTAGAATTTTTCACCTTAGGTTGCGCTATAAAAGCTAAGAAAACACCAAGTAAGGCTTCCCATTGAAGAAGCTGAATGCTATTTATACCAGTGTATTCTAAACCAGTACCCTCACTGGCATACCTCTGCTCCAGGACAGTCGTATTATTTTAAACCTCAACTCTGATCTAACTGGCTCTGTAAAGCCCATATTCTTTTTTGGTATACAGAGTTTTTAATTTAGGGACATTCCAATTTAATATAGGCTCTGAGGCCTTCCAATTTCTTAGCCGGGTAAAGCCAAGTCTTCTTCATGTGTATCATCTTATGCTGAAGACGGGCACTTCTGGCAATGTTTTGAGATGTTTTTGGTTAACAGAGGGTTGAGTGCTGGTGCTAGCGTCTAGTGGACAGAGGTCAGGGATTCTTTTACACATCCTATAATGCACGGCACAGCCCCACGACAAAGATTTACCTGGCCTAATATATCCACGGGGCTGAGGTTGAGATTATCCTTGCTCAGTTTACAGTACCCCATTACTAGGCTGTTAACTAGGCCAGCTCCCCACCACAGCTGCCAGACCTTCCAAACTTCACGATCTGAAGACAGGGAGAACATTCACCAGGGTTCCAGTGAGACATGCATAATCAGTCTTCTCTCCAGCTCCAAAACAAAAACACTTCTGCTCTTATTCTCTTTGGTTTTACTCCAGCACCAACTATATTAAAAACATCCTTCTTTCCATTCTTGCCAAAGGTCAGTAGGTCTCCAAAGAGAAGCTCTACATTCTTTTTCATAGAAGACCTGGAGGCAGGAACGGCACGGTAGCAGGGAGCTCTCCCTTAACCTTGGTATGTGCACAAACTAAGGGCCCATCCATTTGTTTTAGCATTTTCAAGGATTCACAAAACCCAATTTGTGCCAGTGGGGAGTGGAAAAGAGAAAGAACAGATTTTCAGCTTTGTGTGCCTTTTTTTTGGCTGTTTGGTAACACATGCCTTTCTGCTCCAAATCACCTTCGCCCAGAGCCTTTCCTTACCTTAAACGCCTTTGGGTTTCTAGATTTTGGCCTAAGATAAACAGAAGCTGCTTCACAGCCCCAACGCAGCCACCACAGCAAGCGCACACTTACGGAGTGTGTTCATGAGCTGGTTGCTTCCCTGGGGCCGGCCGGTTCCATTGGCGACGGCAGGCCTGCTGTTGTAGGGCTGCTGATGTGAAGGCTGTGGAGGAGAGGCCGGGCCATTGTCCTCCCCTCCGCTGCTAGAGCTGTCGTCATCACTTCCTGAGGAGCTCTCAGAGTCCGAGGAGCTGCTCCCGCTGCTGCTGCTCATCTGCTCAATAATGTCAACTTCAGCCCTCAGCTCTGCAATAAGACAATCATGACATGGTCACTATAGCAACCGTTCTCCAGGCAGGGCACAGAGGCTGCTGTAAACAGAGCTGGCAAAACCTATAGCAACAAGGAATCATTTAAAACAAATTCCTCCCCCCCCCAAAAAAAATTTACAAATAAAAATCATCAAAACCAAAACCAATGAGCAAAAATACCTAACTTGTTTCCAGAGAGACAATGGAAACATTAAATTCACCCAAAATAAAAGCAGGCAGTTTCAGAATAATGACTGTTCTAGGAAGGAAACAAACTTAGTCTATTAAATATCTACTTTAAAAAAGATGATGAATTATGAGATAAAAACCCGGTGAGAGAAATATTACGCTAAAAGGGACAGGAAAATACTTGCATAAGAATTAGGAGGCCTGAATGCTTACTTAGATCTATCTATAATCAAGGAGACCTGGCCAGAAGCCAGTGAGTTTTCCAAGCCGCTCTGGAGAAACGCAGGACAGGCTCTGGGACCCTCTCCCACTCTCACGGAGGCTTGTACAAAGAACCATAGCAAGAGAAGAAAAGCGGGAGACGTAGCCGTTCCTCTTCTGCACTGTTACTTACGTGACTAGTGGACGTGTCTGTCAAATACTGCATCTTTCACAGTCATAAAGTACAGAAGAAAAACATGCTTTACCTAGGCATTTTGATGTCACAGGACACATCACCTTTCTTGATTCCTATTCACTTTCCTATTCAAACACACCATGCGGCCCTAAACAGCTATGGTTCCTTTAAGCTTAACTGGCAATAACTAACCATGCATGTGTAATTCCTATTTGACCGCAGTGGAAATTTCCACAACAGCATTGCAGCATCAATGAGGAAAGACAGAAACAAGAGGAATAACAACTGTACATAATGCAGAGACACTCACTTGCTAAAAGGTAGCATTTTTATAGGGTGGAAAAGGCAAACTTCCCAAGAACTATTTTTTATCTGTATCTCCTATAGTATGAATTTGTGTCATAAAACTCACAAGGAACTATGACACTTACTCTCATAATTTCTAATAGATCTAGAGGACGAAAACCATTGATTGTATGGTGGAGAAAGCCAAGGTCAGCTTGCCTCGCCTTTGTAGTTGGAGAGCCAAGCCTAACTTCATTTTCGCTGGTCTCAGGCCTCCCTGACATTCATACCCTGTGTCAGCAGAACACCTTCGGTCACAGTATTGTAAAGACCTCCTTCACTTAGATACTCTGTCAGCACAGAGCTCAGAGCTCTATGCTCTGTTACCATAGAGCTACCACATTTGGTTTTCACTTCCTAACGTCTAAAATCTCTCCGTTCTCCAAAGCCAAGTCGCACTTTAGATGCCTGTGCCTCTGAGAATGCTGCCAAGACAGGCACAATTCAAGCCACTGCTGCTGGATTCACCCTTGGCAAATGAGGGAAGGGGTAGACTTCTTCACCCTCACCAGCTCTGGAAAAGGAGGCTTTGAGGGAAGACATTTCCTTTTTGCAGTGCTGGGAACTGAATGCAGAACTTCCTACATGTCAAGCAAGCACTCTACCACTGAGCAACATACATCTCCAGCTCTTTTTAAAGTTAAGGCAGTCTTGCTAAACTGCCCAGGCTGGCCTTGAACTTACAATTCTCCTGCCTCAGCCTCCCAAAGAGCCAGGGTCAAACATATAATGGCAGTGAACGTCCACAATGCCATGTTAAAACAGGAGTTTTGTGATCTCTACAAGAACACTCACACCCTACTTCTACACTACAGCTGTCGTGGTTCCAAAACGCGTTCTCTACCTCTTTTGATGTCATCCAGCTGAGGTTCGGGCGAGGGGTTATCCTTCAGGGGAGACGTTTTGGGTCCAACTGGAGGCTTTGTTGGAGCTCTGAATGGCATGGGTGGTGGAGGTGGAGGTGGCTGTGACGGCTGTGGGGGACGAGTAGGCTGCTGTTCCATTCGGGCCTGGATCTTACTGCTCCCCTCAGCTCTGCGGAGAGACAGACATTAAATCAGATGGGTAAACCGTGGTTCTCCAATTTGTACAGGTAACCAAGCACCCTGAAGTCCCTATAGAACCCCACACCCTTTCCAGACCACTACAAAATATTAATATTATGACTGATCTGAGTACTATTTACTGAACACTTGCATTTCAATCCTACAGTGTGAATCAGGAATACAGAGATAAGTAAAATGGTATTACTACCTGTAAGAAGCTTACATTTTATATCAAGGAGGTAATACAGGCCAGGCATGGTAGCTCAACCCTGTAATCCCCACACTTAGGAGACTGAGTAGGAGGACTGTCACAAGTTCAAGCCAGTCTGGACTACATAGTGAGTTCAAGGCCAGGCTGAACCACATAGTATGACCCTGTCTTGAAAACAAACAAACAAACAAACAAACCTCACACAAAACAAAAAAAAAACCATGACAAAAAAACGAGACAATACAAACGTAGGACTGTTACTATTAGAATCCATTTTACTAGCAGAAAATATGACTACTTCACTTGTGTGCAACATAAAGTTATAATCATGAGGACACAAGTTTCTGAATCAACTGAAATACTGACCAGCTTACCAACTTTTTCTGTTATTGCTCACTGCTTGCTGTGTCACAGTCCCAGCCCAAACAGCAAATTCTACCCATTTATAAGGGAACTGACCTAGTGCTACCTTTTCTCTTCTCTCTCCCCTTCTTTCCTCCTCCTCTTTCTTGTTCAGTACCAGGAATTGAGTCCAGGACTTCATCCACACTAGGCAAATACTCTGCCACTGAGCTATAGCCCAGCCCTCTTTTTAAACTTTTTTTTTAAGGTAGGGTCTTGCTAAATGGCTCAGCTGCCCAGGCGAACCTTGAACTTGTGATCCTCCCACCTCAAGCTTCCCAAGTAGCTGGGATTACTGTATGCCACTATGCTAGCTTCGGTGCTTCTTCAAACTTAGCACAACAGTCACCTGGAGGTCTCTGCAGATTCTGAACTAGAAGGTCTTGAGGTTCTATGTGTCTAACAAGTACCCAGGTGACCCAATGCCACTTGTCCCCAGATCACAGTGAACAGAAAGAAACAGATCACCACTGTCAGACACTAAAGGAGTAGCAGCAGCATCTGCTTCATTGTTAAGGAATGATACAGATACACAGAGCAGCATGACAGCAGGGAAGGCTCCGCAGTCGCTGCCTACACAGGCCTCAGCTCTAGCGCTAGAGTTTAGTTAAGTCATAACTTCTGCAATCTTCAGTCTTTCTGTTCTTTTTTTTTCCCTTTTAAGAACAATAGCATCTTTCTAGAAGTTTCTTGTGAAGATAAAATAGGGTAATGTACATATAAAAACATAAAGCACACAACAAAGTGCCTGACATATAACCTCTCAACAAATGGCAGTAGTTTTTCATGTTTTGTAGAATGCGTGAAGAAAAATGGCCTGAGGAAGCATAAATAAAAAAGCATCGAGCTCTAACACTTCTTTTAAAACTCAATTACTGGGCGGGAATATACCTCAGCAGCATAGCACCTGCCTGGCAAGCACAAGGTCCTGAGTTCAATTACTGATACCAAAAAAAAAAAACCAAACCCTTAATAACTGTATTTATAATTACTATATTACAATGTAACCAACAAAACCACTTGGTTACTTCTATTAGACATGGAACCCTTGGGCCAGAGTTTTAGTCCAGTGGCTCAAGGGCTTGCCTAGTAAGCGTGAGGTTCTGAGTTTGATCCCTCCCTGATACCAAAAAAAAAAAAAAAAAGACATGGAATGAGTGCTGAATGTTTAAGAAAGTAGGCAGTTTTTATTTTGGTATTAACAAGTGTACCCTATAAACAATGTAATGTTTTTACCCTAATAAAAGTATTCAATGATTCTTTTGTACTTCTAAGTCTTCACAAACATAAAGCTTATCCTTTAGACAATATTATATTAACAATCATGAGATTGATAGTTGGCAAAATTAATAAAGCAACTTGCTTTTCTCAATGACTTCCTTTTACATCTTAAAAGCACTGTTTCTTTTTATTACTCATGAGGAAAGGCCACTTTACTGATGTCTGCGAACACACATGTGGAGCTATTACCATTATCAGTATAACCACTAGGAAGACGTGAATATTTACGTCCCTATAAAACTGCAACAGATAATACAAAAGTATAGAAACAGCATATAAATCCTCATCTGGTTATTCACCTACCTTGTTTTCTTGACCTGAATGCTGCTACTGAGCTTTTCCAGCACGTATTCGCCGGTGTCATGGTTAATAATAAGTACGCAGTCTTTCTGGTAAGGCCGTTTGTTCCCCTTGAACACAGTCATCGGTGGTGTGGATCCCTGCGTGCACAGAAGTGTCAGATGATCAAACTAAACACATGTTACGAGTATCAATATCAAAACCGATGTTACATATGACTCTGTCTCATCAAATCTTTCATCAGAGGTACTCAAAAACAATGGATTGCTATTTTAAATCACTCTGCTTTCTTGGACAGAATAAAAGAGAAATAATAATGTAGCAAGGATCTTTGACTGCAATTGGCTATAGGTAATCAAGATAGTATAAAAAATTTTAATTACTGTATATGTTTCTAAGAAATTAGGAAAATATTACAAAGAATAGCGAAAGTATGAACTGAGAAAAACTATTATGTGTATTACAGTAAGCAGAAGTAGCGCTATGTATAGTAAAGCCAGTGAGTAACCTCTGTGTTTCTTCGTAACTGGAGTACAGGGCTCCCCTCTCATGTCAGTAATAAGAGCATTCTGGGTTTTTTGTTTTTTTCTTTTTTTTTGTCTTTTTGAGACAGGGTCTCACTATGCAGTTCAGGCTGGCCTTGAGCTCACTTTGTAGTCCAGGCTGGTCTTGAACTTGCAATGATCCTCCTGCCTCAGCCTTGTGTACCACCACACCGGCTAATAACAGACCATTCTTTAAGGGTAGGTTACTATTCTGGGTAGTTGAGAACAAGTACATGATACTCATGACATTTACCTATCTAAGCCCTGCAGCAGCCCACTATCACTCTCAAGCCAAAGGACAACTTCTGTAAGCCAGCCATTTGCCCTGTACCATCTACTGCTAGGCTGCGTGCGCTTGGGAGCAGACTTCTCTGATTCTCCAGCTCGGCCCTGCCCCAGGGCTTTAACAAAGCTTCTGGCCGCTACCTCTTCACTGAATTTCTAAGTCACTCTGACAATCTCAAGGATCACTACCTTTAAGGGAACCCTTCCTTGATTGTTGTAAAATAAGTGCTGTATTTTCTGATATTTACTTAAACTCCAGACTCTGAGGGCAAGAAATGATTTTGTTCAGGATTGTATTCTTAGTGTTCAGTAATGGCCAGTACACAGAAGTCATTCAATTAAAGTTTGTCAAATGTAGGATTTAATGCTTTGTTTAGAACTGAAAACTGCCTGGCTCTTTGACTCCTTACTCGTACAGTAAAAATTCAGAATTGGAAGACACCTTTGAGACTGTTTAATTATCTCCCTCATGTTACATCTGGGAAAATAAGGTCCAAAGGGAGATGACGCAACCTGCCACAGACAAGAAGTAATAAAACAGGGTGAATGGGCAAATAATGCTTCTTCAGCATACAGATTTCCAGGTCTCTCTGTCCAGAAATTTTTCATTCTATCAGCACCTAAAAGGAGTTGTGTTCCAGGACCGCGCCGTGAGACACAATGACACATGTTCATTAAGAGCTCCTTGAGTGGCTCTCTGGGCTTTGTGATCAGGGCGATGTCCTGAGCAGGGCTGCACAGAAGTCTGCTAAGTGCTCAGTGTAATCCATCTCTAAATTAGCTGAATGCTCCAAACCTATGGTTCCTTCCTGTGGCCATCAGCCTGCACGTGACTCCTCACCAGATATCGAGGGCTCAATCCTACCCTAGCCTGCCTGTTGACTGCCCTCTGCTCATGAGCTATTATGGTTACATATCAGCAGAGTTGCTTGGGGCAAAGCTATGCATATCTAACACAGGGGCGAGCTGTACAGACAGGAATCTTGACTACTGTATAAGCATATAAGGGGAAAAGGGGATTGGGAAAAATTTTAATCATTTTAAATCAAGTATGTAACAAACTCTACCCTCCTCCATTCTGCCAAATTCCTTTTTCACTTACATTGGCACTTTAGAAATCTAAATATTTTTCAACAGTAGGAAACTCAAATTGCGGTAATATAAAAATGAAGATTCATTGTGATCCTACATTAAAACCAACAACAATGGAATATACTTACAGGGATATGTGGCAGAGTAATTGTGACTTCATCTCCTTTGCCAACCTGAAGCTCCCCTTCACAGGAAGTGTCTATAGATGCGGGTTTAAAATCATCTGCAGGTAGAGGGAAAGAGGGTTTCCCACCAGTTACGTTAGAATAAGGGCTTACTGGGCATTTCATTCCAGATTTTCTTTTGATACCGGGATTGTGGTTGCCTGGCAGGCGCTTACACCACTGAGCTAAATCCTGGCCCTTCATTCAAGAACTAAAAGTGTTATTCACAAAACTGGAATAACAAAACGGAAAATAAAAATGATTCAGAATTCTTTAAAAAACTATTTCATTATAAATCAAAATATATCATATACAGGCTCAAATTTCCTATGATGAATATGATCTTTATGTATATCTAAATTGTACCAATAAACTTAATTTAAAATTTTAAAAAAGACCTATTTCATTATGGAAAACTTCACATACCCAAAAGTAGAAAGAACAATACAATGAACTCTTAAGTATCTTCATCCAGTTTCAACAACTACCAAGGGTCACCTCCACACACACACACAAAACATATAGTACTTTTCTTCCAACCTCCATTGGAAAACTTGGTGGGAAGGGGTAGAATTTACACAGCATCTTACAACGCAAAGATATTCCCTTCTTGCAAAGGACAGATGAAATTAATGCTTCATCCTCCATAATAAGATGTTTTATTAGGGTTGTGAGGATCAAAAACAATGGAACATATAAGCAATTCTTGATTGTAACACCCTATATGAAACATGAAAGGCCACAGCATAATAAAAGCTGATTTGGCAATGAACCTGTCAAAATCAGAATTTGCCACACCCAACTTCCACAATGTAGACAAAGGCACTTCTGCACATGTTCAGACCAGACAGATGAACTGTATCCCTAAAAGTTCTGCTAGTGCTGCTAGTGAACTGCAGGCCAGGCACATAGGGGAACTATCTCATTTAAATACCACATTGCTCTTCACAGAAGAAAAATACCAACTTAGTAAAATCGGGAAATGATGGTCGTACTACATTGCCAATATTAAGTCTTCCAAAGAGCTGGGTCTACTGGCAAGAGGAAGCGCAGAAATGCATGACAGGTGACCACACAAAGAGAGAAGGCACTTCATTACCTTTTTTGGGGGGGGAAAGGGGTCTTTTTGTGACAAAGTCTCGCTATGAAGTTCGGTGGCCTTGAACTCACTTTGTAGCGCAGGCTGGTCTCACAAACTCGCAAAGATTCTCCTGCCTCCGTCTCCTGAGTGCTGGGATGTGCCACCTTGCCCTGCTAGGAACTTCATTATCTAACTTACCACCCTCTTATGTGTTGAGTCACACCTATTAGCTCGTCTGACAAAAACAAGTCTTAATACCAGCGTTAGTGCCACAGGAAACCCGAAGCCTGTGAATCACTGAGGGATGTTCTGTCAACCAAACCCTAAGAGGCAGAGCTTTACCCAAACAGAGTGGAAGTGGCCCTTCTCAACAAAGTATATCTATAATCATGTAGGAAAAAGCCTAGCATAATGACTATCTCGACATTCCTTTTGTTTGTTCTTGTTTCCAAACATAGACCGTGCTGTATTTTATGCCTGGTTCACAAATTTTAATTTTATTCTTCATCCACAAGGAACTTGGTCCAGAAATCAGGGTGGTGAAGATGCCCTCACAAGACATTAGTATCAACACAGATAGGTAAAGAAAGACTGATGAGGCACAGAAAGGATGTCGTATCTTTGGCTGCAGATGTGATAGACACAGGATTAGTGGCCAGAACCAAAGCAGAAGGAAAGACGGAGGAGAGAATGTAGTAGGAAGCAGGTGAGGCTCAGAGCAAACGGGAGGAATCTAGTAGAAGTGCAGAGCTCTGACAGGATCATCAAAAGGGGGAAGAGAGGAAGGAGGGATTCGGGGGAGAACTGGACTCCAATGAAAGGGAAATCTGGCTTCAGAGCTCGGTGGGCGGATAAAATAAGAAGGGAGTCGAAGCCCTTCGGAATGTTTGGGACTATAAGGTAGAAAAATAATTTGTGACAAAAGGTTTGGTTTGGGTGGAGTGATCTAAAAAAATTAGAAAGGAACAAACCGAGGTCCAGAGGATCTGGGATAACACAGAAGGGAGCTGACAAGCTAGGAGCCCCCTGCACCTTGGAGGGCCGAGGGAAGAAGGAAGGAACCGAGGCTGACATGTGGCGGCGGGGCAGCCCAAGGGAAGCGTGGAGCGCGCCGACTCACAGCGAATGGTGTGGAAGGAGGCCCGCGGCCGCTTCTCGAAGCTCTCGCCAAGGCGCAGACAATGTTCCTCTCGGTCCAGCAGCGGGTTCGCCGTGCCGTTCATGGCCCCGAAAAAGCGCTCTACCCTCGCGGCCGCGGCCCCAGCTTCTCGCACCGGCGTCCGGTAGAGAGTGCACCGAGAGCCCGGCCGGGGCCCACCAGGGGCCGCAAACAAGGATCCTCCGCGTCGGGGTAGTGAAAGACTGCACAGAAGCCAGGCCGCGGGACTTCCGGCGTTGGGCGGGACTTCCGGGTCTTTAAAGGAAGTAGCGTGGGCGGTGCCAGGTTCTGGTGGCTGGCGAGCTCCAGGTTCTGGTGGCTGGCTTGTTCGGGTTCCGGCGTTTTTTGGCGGCTCCGGGATTCCACTTCCTAGGGCTTGGCATAGCTAAGCAGTGAGCACACTCTGCCCCGCCGTACAGGTAAATCTGAGAGCTGATGACGGGGAGCCCAGAGCGTGCGACTGGAGCGCGCGGGTCTGGTAGCTAGTGCGGGCGGCTCTCCGTGGGCCCCGGGGCCGATGCAGCCTGCTTTATCCCGGATGGCCTGGAAAAGGTGGCGCCCCAGGACCTTAGCGCTAGTCTCTGGGTCACTTCCTTCGGGCCGTGGTGGCCATTGCGAGGGCCTTAGTCCCCAGAAAGCGACGGCTCCTGGTTCTTGTGAGTAGGATCAAAGACTCAGGCCGTCTAGACTTGGCAGTATCTCCACCGAAAACAGCAGTGTCCGACCCGAAGGAAACGGTGACCCCACTTCTGGCTGGCAGTTGACTCCCCGCTTTCAGCGCAGGCAGCTGTTGTGTTGTTTTGTTAAGTCGCTCTTCACGGGCACTGAAATTGAGTATTTTTGTCCAAGGGTATCTATCAATTCGTGGGAGTTAATTTTTTGTTTTGTTTTTTTTTACAAAACGGAACCGATTTTATTGTCATAGTTGATCACTTATGGTTTGTATCAGAGTTAAGTGCATCAGGCAGACCCGGCCATGAATGTAAACTCTTTTAAAGTAGGGACTGAGTCTTGGTCTTTGTGACCTTTCTGCCTATAGCAGGTCGGGTTTTGTGTAGTACCCTATGGCGTCTCATGTTTCGTGAATTGAATCCAGCATCTTAACTAATGTAGAACAGCTAAACCAGTGTCATAAAAGACTGTTCTAGAACTGCACCTTCTGTGTTCTGGAGAATGTTCTAAAGCCACTAACCGGAATCTCTTTCTTCCTGCAAGGCACCATATATGATGCTGAGGTGTGAAAATTACCAGGGCGCGGGGGGGGGGGGTGCATCCTAGAGGAAACCCTGGGTCCTCAATGTCAGCATGTATTTCTCAAATTATTGGAAGGTGGAGAATCATCAGCAATGTTAAATACATTACCACCCACTTGTGAGATGGCTTCCTTGCAAAGAAAAGGATTGCAGGCAAGGATTCTCACTTCTGAAGAAAAAGAGAAACTACAAAGTGATCAAGCTTTGGTGTCTGATTTTAAACAGCAAAAACTGGAAAATGAGGCTCAGAAAAACTGGGACCTTTTTTACAAACGAAATAGTACCAATTTTTTCAAAAATAGACACTGGACCACCAGAGAGTTTGAGGAGCTAAAATCATGTAGGGAGGTAAGCTGGTATTTCACCTTTCCCTGAACTGTTATTTAAAATGTATGGAAGAGAAATGCTTTGTTGAATTCCTGAAGGGAATATGAAATAGAGAATTTATAGAACCTATCAAAATACTTTGCACCTTTGAAGAGAAATACACTGTTCAAGTAGTTTTAGTAATTTCTAGGTTAATACATAAAAGGAAATTTTAATGGTTGTTTTCTTTTTTTAAAAAAATTAAACTGAAAGTTGTAAACATTAAATATTCATACTCTGAACTTCAGTGACATTGAAATAATGATAGTTAATAAACTATTTACCTTGGCCCTTTCCTAAGAACTTTACACTGGTTCTCTCATTTAAGTTTCATAGGAATTTTGAAGCTTCCTAGGACTTCTGTGACGCCTGTTAGTATTGTCCTCGTTTGCAGGTGAAAGGGAAGGCCAAAGCTGTTTAAAAGATTGGGCCGGGGATTTAGCTCAGTGGCTTAAGCGCCTGCCTGGCAAGCATGAGGTCATGAGTTCAATCCCCCGTACCAAAAAAAAAAAAAAAAAAAAGATTTACCCAAGGATAGAATTCAGGGGCAGAGGAGGAGTTTAGGTTTGTTTGCAGGTTTGCTGCAGAGTCTCAAATTAGCCGGTATACTAGTTTTTCCCGCTACCCCAAACTATGCATTGTTGGGTGATGATGTATAAAGTATTAATATGTACTGTTGCTTGTGAGTTCTCTTGTTTATTGTCTGCCCTGCTGGATGGGAGACTTTGTCTCTTACATCCTGGATGTTGTCATTATGCATATGTAATTTAGGGTTCTCTTCCCTTAGTTTGAAGGTCAAAAATTGACTATTCTTGAAGCTGGTTGTGGAGTTGGGAACTGTTTATTCCCACTTTTAGAGGAAGATTTGAATATCTTTGCCTATGCCTGTGATTTTTCTCCAAGAGCAGTCGAATATGTTAAGGTTGGTGTACACCTGTATATTTTATATTTCTGTTTTCTTAGATTCGTTCAACCTGCCCTCTGTCCCCATTTTCCTAAATCCAGTTCTCTCCCTGGAGCTAACAAGCTAAAATCATTGCAAGTATTAAGGTAGTAGCTGTCTAATTGTTCCATTGTAAAAATATTTACTTTTGCCATAAAACAAATTTGTGGGGAACACCTTAGCAACCTGCTAGTATCTAGTTCCTCATCCACTTTTTAGACACAGATTTTGAGATGATAGATTCTGAAATCTTTTTGTTGTTGTTGTCATTATTTTTCTGTCTTACAGGTATTGTCTTGTAAGAACGGGAGCTTTATTTTTCCACATTCTATACCTTGCTGAGCCAAATTTGGAAGTCTGTCAGTGTATCTGGGTAGCCAGTGTCAGAACACAGTAAATAATATGAATCATTACCTTTATTACCTCTCTTTTTACTAAACGTCCTTTGTATTTTAGTCATAAAATACTAAATTAGCACACACCCCGGTGTGTTTGGGGACTCTGTTCTGTCTCAAAGTGAGCTAGCTCTTTGTTGTAATCTTCAAACCACATTGTTTCATTACTACATTTTGTACTGTTTTGATATCTAACAGCGTCTTAGTTACTTTTGTTGCTGAGACAAAATATCCAATACCCACAAGTTAAAGGAGGAAAGGTTTATTTAGCTCACAGTATGTAGAAGTTCCAGCCCATAAACCACTGGCTTCAAGACAAGTTGGCACTTGACAGAGGGGCAACAGTTTATGGCAGCAAAAAACAGCAAAAGCAACAAGTGATCGAGACAAGCCTCTTTTCTTTCTGTCCCTTATATTGTATCCAGTCTACTAGGATTAGGATGTTTCCAATCCAGTCATTGGACTGATCCAGCAGTCACCTACCCTTAATCCCAGAACACTTAATCCCAGCATTGCACTACAAGTCAGTCACACATTGTAATTCAGTCACCTCAAAAAAAACCCCTATGACCACATGAGCCTTTGGGGGGACATCTAGACACAAGCTGTAACAACAGTGTATCTCCTTCATTTTAAAAATTGATTCTTGCTTCCAGCTAAATTGGATTTACCTTGTCAAGTTTCTATAAATCTACTGAAATTGAGATTGCATTGGTTCTATAGGTGGAGCTTTTAGAATTGCCATCTTTTAATACTGAATTTTCCCACCTAGTAGCTTTTTCTATCCATTCAGGTCCTTGTTTACATGAAGGAAAAGTTTAATGTTTTTCTTCATAATATTCTTATACGTGAGTTGTATCCAGTATGTATTAGAAACACAGTATGTATTAGAAACACTTGCTGCATCAAGGGAAAGTCTATCCCAGAAAAAACTATGGGAGTACCCCATTTAGGGAATTTGGATGGGCTTGTCAGAAGGACAAATCCATTCAGAGGATTAAGAGAATGGAGGCCAGTTTTATACTCTCAGTTAAAAATCATTTGCTAAAAATGGTAATTTATATGTGAACAATTCATTGTTCAGCTTTACCTAGTAATAAGTAAGCATTTTTGTCTAGCACTGCACCAGGGGAAATAGGATCGCCTTTCAATGTTATATTACTGTGATTAAGTTTTTGTTTTGTTTTCGTTTTTTCCCTCTAGCAAAATCCGCTGTATAATACAGAAAGATGCCAGGTATTCCAGTGTGATCTCACTAAAGATGACCTTCTGGATCATGTACCACGAGAGTCTGTTGACGCTGTCACGTTGATATTTGTGCTTTCAGCTGTTCACCCTGATAAGATGCGCCTTGTGTTACAAAACATTTACAAGGTTAGTAATTTGGGGCCCATGCTTGAGAGGTGCCCATCTTGATCCCCTACTTACTCTCCCTCTGAGGCCAGGGTACTCTCTCCAGAGTCCAGGGTCCAGAGTCAGAGTCTCCATTCTCACTAAGTAGCCTGTGCAGTCAGTAGATGGCAAGGGGTTTTCTTGCATAAAGATTCACATCCAGGGTGCTGCTCACATCCAGGGTGAGTCTTCCCCTCTCAGTTTGCCGGCCTGCATGTCAGTCCTCCACAGACAGACCCAGGACTGTATCTAAAAAAAAGTTTTAGAAAGGCTTGGAGTATAGTTCTGTGGTAGAACACTTGCTTGGTATGCATGAAGATCTGGATCTAGATCTACAGAAATAGAAACTGGGTAGTGTGTTTCCTTGAAAATAAGTCCTAGCTGGAAAATAACCAACCTTAAAAGCTAGAGATCAAAAATGCCAGCCCCAATTAGTCTTCTTGCCTTAGCTGCCTTACAGAGCAGCCACTGAGCTCAAGAGAACAGTGACAACTAGTAAGGTAAGAACAGGCTGATTGGGCCTGGCATTTTTGATCTCCAGTTTTCAAGGCTGATTATTTTCCATTTAGGTCTTTTTTGGGGGGAGAGAAGAGATATATATATATATATATATATATATATATATATATATATATATATATATATATATATATGACATACATATCAGTTCATTTCACTGCCATGTTCCAGTATCACATCATCAGGGGCCAGCAAATTGTAGCCGTAAGCTGAATCTGTCTTTGCATGTAATATTGATAGATAAATATAAAGAAAATGTAGGGCTCAGGATTTAGCTTCGTGGCATAACCGACTGCCTGGCAAGCGCAAGGTCATGAGTTTGAGCCCCAGTACCAAAAAAAAAAAAAAAAAAGTAAATTTTTTTGTAATTTTCTAAAAAGAACCTTTTTTCTTTTCTTTCTTTGGTCTTTTTGAGACAGGGTCTTGCTGTGTAGTTCAGGCTGGCCTTGGGCTCTTTGTAGTCCAGGCTGGTCTCAAACTTGCAATGATTTTCCAGCCTCAGCCTTCCAAGTGCTGGGATTATAGGCATGTGGCACCCTGCCTGGCTGAAGAACTTTTTCTGAATAGTAATATAATAATGAAAACTATCTAAGACTCAATCTAACTTACGTATAACGTAGTAAATTATATATAACTTTATTGAAGGTTGTTAAATAAAATTGATACGGTGAGAAATACTGTGTTCATGGATATATTTTATATTCTTCCCTAATTGAACTATGCAATTACAATAAAAACTCTAGGAGAAATTTTAAGAAGTCAGGTGGTAGAGCTATTCTGCTAGTATCAACTAGGGAGTCAATGTGGAGCAATCTTCAGTTAGACTCCAGATCCTAATGTGAACAGGAAACCTGGTTTAAAACTACACAAAAGGCTTGTGTGTAGAGAAATCCAGATTGGCCATTCATCACTAAATATGCCCATCATGGCTCACACAGAACTCAGGATCTGAAATTTGGAGAAATAAGCCACATACAGTGGTGTATGCCTATAATCCTAGCACTTAGGAGGCTGATACAGGAAGCTGGGCTACATAATGAGACCCTTTCTCGAAAAGAAAAAAGAAAAGAATCCCCAGTACTACCACCAAAAAAAAAAAAAAAAAAAAAAAAAAAAAAAAAAAAAAAAAAAAAAAAAAAAAAAAAAAAAAAAAAAAAAAAAAAAAAAAAAAAAAAAAAAAAAAAAAGAAAAGCTGTATAAATATAAGTAACAAGGGGCTGGGGATGTAGCTCAGTGGTATAGCGCCTGCCTGGCAAGCACAAGGTCATAAGTTCAATTCCTGGTACCAAAACATATCTGTATCTATATAGATATATAGATATATAGATATATAGATATATAGATATATAGATATATAGATATATAGATATAGATATAGATATTGTGGGAAAACCTGCAGCTATTCTCACTCCCGTCATAATGCAAGGAGTCACACTGGAAGAAGCCCTATGAATGTAAGCAATGTAGGAAAACCTTTAGTTCTTCAGTTATATTCAAACGCATGAAAGAATGCATAGAGGGGAGACAGCCTATGAATGTAAGCAATGTGAGAAAGCATTCATTCGATCCAATAACTTACAGAGGCATGAAAAGACACTGGAGAGAAAATCTTTTTATGTAAGCAATGTGGGAAAGCATTCTGTAGACACAGTTATCTTCAGGCACATGAAAGAATTCACACTGGACAGAAGCCCTATGTATGTAAGCAATGTGAGAAGTCCTTTACTGATAGCTGATGCATTTATAAACATGAATTCACAGTGTGGAGAAACCGTGTATATGTCAGCAGTGTTGGAAATCCTTCACAGGTAGTAGTACACTTCATAGACATGAAATCACAGTGGGAAGAAATTGTATGCATATAAGCACTATGAGAAAGCCTTCACTTCCAGCTATTTTCATATTCATGAAAGAACTCACACTGGAGAGAAACCCTATATATGTAAGCAATGTGGGAAGCCCTTTACTGGTAGCAAATACATTTACAGACTTGAAAGAATTCAATAGTGTGGAGAAACCTTATGTATGTCAGCAATGTGGTAAATCCTTCACAGATAGCAGTATGCTTCATAGACATAAAATAATTCGCAGGGAAGAAATCCTATGGGAATAAGCACTGTGGGAAACCCTTTGCTTCTAGCTATTTTCATATACCTGAAAGAACTCACACTGGAGAGAAACCCCATGTGTAGAAGCAACGAGGAAAAGCCTTCTGTGATCATTGTAACCTCAGAAAACATAAAAGAACTCACTGGCATGTAGCTATAAATACAGACTATGGGAGGCCTTCATTATCATATGACCTTTCTTACACACATTTGCACAGTGGAGACAGTTCACATCAGTGTAATTTTGTGGGTTATTTTGGTTTCATTCATATTCATATTTGGTTTAATTCATCTTAGTCATTTTGGTTTCATTCATATTTGTAAAATAACACGTAGTTCAGGCTGGCCTTGAACTTGCAGCAGTATTCTTCCCTCAGCCTCACAAGTGCTAGGATTACAGGTGTATTCCACTATGCCCAACGTAGAGAAGTCTTCAGCTGGCCTATATTTAAGAATATGTTGCTGGGCATGGTGGCACACACCTGTAGTCACAGCATTGGAGAGGCTGAGGCAGGTGAATTGCTATAAGTTTGAAATCAACCTGAACTAATAGACCCTGTCTCAAAAAAAAGGGGGAGAGGAGCATATTGGGTCACATCTCTGTGAATGTAAAAAAAAAGAAAAATGTTTTCAATTGTAACACACATTTCAGAATCCTATGGAAATTCTTCATGTAGTGCATACTTGCACAAGTAATATGAAAAGCTTGATGTAGATTTATTTTTTGTAGAATGATCCAGAAAATGTTTACCTGAAAGAGATGTCCCAAAGTATAAGTAGTGTGTTTATTAGTAGCTCATTGGCTTTTTTAAATTTTATTTTTATTTTTTGGTGCTGGGAATCAAACTCAGGACCTTGGTGCTTGCCAGGTAGGCACTGTGCCACTGAGCTGTATCCCAGGCCCTAGTAGCTCATTCTTAATATCTCTGGATTATATTCAGTTTTTCTGATGTTCACTTTTGAAAATACTTGTAAATGTTGAAGTAACATAATTCTGTATTTTAGTATCAGTTTAATAGGTTGAGTCTTTTTTAAATCTAATCAGACACTACTAGATTCCCCTTTATTTTGTACCATATTAGAGCCATAGACAAGTTGAAATAGATTTCTTATATGCCAGTAAGCTTATTATTTATGTACTTTTTTAGTAGTTGGAGTTAATGGGCCATTAAAAATGAATTTTTGTTCATTGTTGGGATGTTTCCCGCTGTCTTCTGTGGTGAGTTCAGACTGTGTGTGTGTGTATGCACACACAACACATGCTCCATCTTTCATTTGTAACATAGAACATAGCATTTTAAAATGATTTTATATTTTCAACTATGGTATACATATGTGTTTTTAGAGTTCAGCTCTTTAAACTTATTAACAGTGCTGTCTTGATATTTCTCTGTGTCCCATAATTACAGACTAGATCAAGTTTATTAGCTTTCACATGTTTCCTTAGATACTGAGATTTATTTTGATAATGCGAACGAACTTCAGGTGTTTTCTCCACCGTATGAAGTTTACTTTTGCCAGGTGTGGTGGTGCATGCCTGTAGTCTCAGCACTCCAGAGGCTGAGGCAGGAGATGTTGGCAGAATAGACATGAGAAGTGGAATGTAACACAGAGCTGAGAAATAGGTCCATATTTCTAATATACAGAAATCTGATATATTCTAGAGGTGGCTTTGATCACTACTAAAGAAAGCACTACTCAATAAATGTTGCTGTTTCATTCATTCAATGGCAAAAAGCAAAATTCTATTTCTCCTTCACAGTTTATATAAAAATCATTCCCAGCTGAATTGACGTGGGTAAAAAAGACAAAAACTTTAAAAAGTCAGAAAAGAATATGACATTAGTTTGGAGAAAATCAACTCAAAAGAAGACCCAGAACATTTTCAGCATAAAGAAACAAGAGTTTCTGTTCTTCAGAAGATAATAATGTAAAAACTAAAAAGACAAGTTAGTAAAAGTAATTTACAATCTGTACAATAAATAAAAGATTTATGTCTAGAATAAGGAATTTCTGCCTATCATTATGGAAGGCAAGTTACAAAAATAAACAGATGTACGTAATAATTTTATAGGACATGAAACTAACCTCAGTAACCCATGAAATGTAAAATACAGTAAAGTCATAACGAGACACTATTGGATTAGCAGAATTAAGTCTGGCTAGGTTTGGTGGCACAAGCCTGTAATCCCAGCTCTCTTGAGAGACTGAGGCTGGAGAATTTTAAATGCAAGCCCAACCTAGACAATTAGCAAAACCCTGTCTAAAAATAAAATAAAATAAAAAAAGGACTCTTTAGAAGGTTAACTGTCTAGAATAGATCGTAAAGGAAATCTATTATTTAAATATATTTAATAATTTGTTATAAAATAAGACTTTAATATGTTTCTAATTAACACATTGATTAGCAAGATCTCTAGTGGTAGATCTAATAAGTACCATAATTTTGAAGTAGTGGGGAATAAGGTTAAGGTATTTGCAGGATCTGTACAGGAAGGTGAGTTTCTCTAGTTTTCTTTAGTATAAAAATTTTAGTTGCCTACATTTATAATTAAAGAATGCTGAGTTGCCACTAGAAGCAATGAACATAAAGTTGTAATTTTGTTTTCTACTTAAATTGATAGCCGCCCTGGGCACTAATCTTAGACCTTTTGGGCCTTGTACTCTAGGGATTTCTGTTCTAGAGGAGGGCAAGGGAATGGTGCAGGGGAGCAGCACATAAGTGGATGCAGCACTGTGGATAATATTCTAGATCTGAAAATGGACAGAAGATTCAGTATGTAATTTACAGCTAATACATAGTACCTATATTTTTGTGGGCATTTTTGAGGCTTAAGATTATGTGATAAGTCCCGCAATTCTGAGTACAGTGGTTCCTTGGTTCATGAACTTAATCCTTTCCACAATTCTGATTGCAAACTGAATTGGATGAAAACCAAATCAAATTCAATGGTTAGGTTCAATGTTAACCTTATGGGGAAATTTGATTTGGTTCTCATACAATTCGGTTTGCAACCAGAATCATGGGAAGAATTAAGTTCATGAACCAAGGTACCACTGTATTCAATCAGAGGGTCTTTTATATGTGTGTATATTTGTAAACACCACCTAGATCAGTGATGGTGAACCTTTTAAAAACCTACGTACTTATCACAGAGTTTCAACACTGCAATTAAACCTGAATACTAAGGTTTTAGTTTAGGACAAAAATACAACTCGTGATGTCATCACAGAGAGGCTGTGCATGCTCACTGTGGACACGTGCCATGGGTCCACCACAACTGACCTAGATACAGAATTCTTCTAGACTCTCTGTAGGCTTCCCAGAGTTTCCTCGCTTCCAAGCCTGACACCCCTGGTAACCACTGTTTTATAGATCTGTTCTCATAAATCATTTTCACCTGTTCCTGAACCTCATGTCATGAAAACATGTAGTATGTTACACATATTTTAGTAGGTAAGAAACATTATATTAAAAAAAAAAATTCAGGGCTGGGGATTTAGCTCAGTGGCTCAAGCGCTTGCCTGCTAAGCGTGAGGTCATGATTTCGATCCCCAGTGCCAAAAAAAGAAAAAGAAAAACAAAAGAAAAAATTGACTTGCGCTATCCCAAGTCACACTGCTTTAGTAACAGTGCATTTCAGTACCTTCCTTTTTTACTCTCCAGTGGAGACTTTTTTCCAGCTGAACCGGGAATGAGTTTTGAGCCACAGTCTCCTTTACCTTCTATGCCATCAGCAGCTGGTTTCATTTTTGAAGTCGTGCGCTGAATCAGGAGATCACTAGAGGGAAAGCAGTTCGCAGCTCCTGTCGATGAGACAGATGCCCCGCGGACCTCTGAAGCCTGCCATGGACAGTCCCAGTAATAAGCTGCCATTACATACATCCTGCTACTCCAGGTTGTTAAACCTTACAATCAAATTTCCAAGTCACACATGGTAGCGTATGTCTGGTAATCCCAACACTCGGGAGCTGAGACAGAATTGCTGCAAATTTAGGTTAGTCTGGGCTACAGAGTGAGTTCAGGGCTGTCCTGGCCTATATAACTGAGACCCTGTGTCACAAAAACAAAAGGTAAAGTTCCTTTTTTTTTGGTAGTACCAGGGATGAAACTCGGGGATGCTACTACACACTACACCCTCAGCCCTCTTTGTATTTTGAGATAGCGTCTCTGGGATTAACAATGCCTGGGATCACTATGCCTGGCTTCCCTTTTGGTTTGGTTTTTTAATAGAATAGCAAACTATGCCAACTTTATCATCAGAAGGTCACTGACTTGCCTTGAGACATCAGGCAAGTAAGTCATGTTTATTGTTAGTGGGTATAACTGTCCCTAACATGCCCACTTCTTGGCATCATTGAAAGGAATAGACGATACTGGGAACTGCCTGGTTAACTATGCAGTGTCGGGGTCAAAGTGGGCATCGGTATCATAATTATCACTTTACAGATAAGAAAACATTCTGAGGGATGAAAGTGCTTGCTCAGGCCATTCAGCTGGTTAATGGGAAGAACTGGGGTTTGAACCATGATTTCCGGGGTCCTGAGTGAGTCTTCTTTCCTCTGTCCCATGCAGCCTTTCCTTCCTTCTGAAGTGAAGAATAAGTCCCATGTGAACTAAGTTTTTCAGAATTTTTTCTTCTTAATTATTAACATTTGAAAACTTAGCTTTTCTTCCAAGGTAAGAATGCTTTTATCTAAGAGGGTTTTTCTTTACTGACAACATGTAAAGGTTGCTAGTACTGATGAGACTTTCCATGTGGAAAGCAGGGGTCACTGTATGGTCCACGTTGCGTTCTGAGAAGCAGTGGTCATCTGAGCCAGCTGCCGTCTGGTACCTTGTCTCCGCAAGGCTTTCACGTGGGACTTGCCTCCTGGTCCTGAACTGACCCCTTCCCTCACCTGTCACACTCTGGCCTGATGAGCCACTCGCATCAAGAAACCCAGCACAACACGGAAAGTGTAGGGGGAAAACTGTCCCTCCCCTCTGAGCCCTCGTGCCGATTGATGAGAATGGAATGATACCTTTCCTGCTCACCAGGGCTAGCAAAAGTGTCTGTCCCACACTTGGTTTGATCTAGCAGGTGATCATGAGTCTATCTCTTAACCTTTTCAACTATTGTTGCCCTCCTCTCTGGAGGGTAGTAATCACACTCCTTGCTTTCAGAACAGGGCCTCAGTCCATTGAGAAAGGGCAAGCTGGCAAGGAAGGGCGTGTCAGGCTTTAGCATTGTGGATGAGCAGTACGTTACTGTGGCACAGTGAAGCCAGCGCTGAGACTTAGAAATGAGGAAAACCAGCCAGAATCAATAGCCAAAATGGCATATTTTTGTAAAAAGACAGTTGAGTACAGTTTGAGTGCTAGGAAATAGCCAACAAAATGTTGGGAGAGTTACGCTTTAATGGAGGATAGTACTGTTTTGTTTATTATGTTTTGTATTTTAATTGGACCTTGGATGTTAGAATGCCCTAGAAAGTGCTCAAAACACACTCCAGTATCGTGGTCCTCGGTCAGGTCTTATGTCCCTTTCATTAACACGCCCTTTTCCTTCATGTTACGGGTATTTCAGCCTGGCCCCTGTCATAATTACCACAAGTCTAAGTTATTTTAATTCCTAACACAGACTGTGGTTCATTTGATGCGGTTCCACAAGTTACGTGCGGCCTGCTTTTGTTTTGTAGGTATTGAAGCCAGGGAAAAGTGTCTTGTTCCGCGACTATGGGCTGTATGATCACACCATGCTTCGGTTTAAAGCCAGCAGCAAACTGGGAGAAAACTTTTACGTTAGACAAGATGGAACCAGATCATATTTTTTCACTGAGGGTAAGATGGATGGAACCTGTCCTTAAAACGTGTTCTTTCCTTCTGTCTGCTTGGTTGCTTTGTAACTGTAGGGCTGGCTGGGAGCGCCTGCAGCCGTGCACGAGATCCTGTACTAAGTGCTGCCACACACACCGCGGACCCGCGCTGCCCTCCGGGAGCCTGCAGCTGGCTCTGGTGGCACCGCCCACTTAGAGAGCCTGGGGTCCATAACTGTCTGGATGCCCAGGGAGAACTGTGGTGGGAAAGCCACTTACGCTTTGTTCTATCAAAAGTGAACAAGGTGGTATAATCCCGGGAGGTTACTTTCCCAGGCTACAGAGGCAAGGAGTCTTTTTCAATAAAAATGGTTGGATCTTTTTTAAATATACAACTTTGTTTTAGAAAGATACCCTAAAAGTCATTTTGGATAAGAAAATGTTATATGTAAGTCCTTCCAGTGTTTCGAATATTAGTTTTAAGTCTTCCTAGTAATCTGGGCCATAATTATCTCCTTGATCTGTTTTTACAAATGTTTTTATGTTTTGGAATATTCTTTTAGATACAAAAGATTAAAAATCACTGATTATCATTAAAATCGCAAAATCATAAAAATGTCAGGTGAAAATTGAAAAGATATTTTAATATTTGTTTGCCGAAATCTGATTAACCGGTCATAAATAATAGAGAAGATAATGTCTACAGAATGTGTAAGAGCATACCCTTCAGAATAATGCTCTTTATTCTTTGCTATATGACCATGTAGCCTTGTTTCATTTAATATGTACTGATATATTATTGAGGTGGGATTTTCTGAGGATGTATCACCACGAGGTGATGTTTTTTCCCACTCTGGTCACGGAAGTTCCTCCTTCCTCAGGATAAATGAGGTGCGCAGTATGAAACACTTTCGCACATGCAGACTTTGAATTTATCCAGTTTGGGATTTCATTTCTTTTTAACCAGACTTATATTTGTAACTCATTGATAGGACAATCTGGATATATTCCAGGTTATCCTTTTACTGATTAAGTTGTTTAATTTGTTGTTTCTATCTGGGTGTAAGACCGTAAGAAGTAGTTGTGTCAGTTTTTAAAAAAAAAACTTTAAATTTTAGCATTGACATTTTCATTACATAAAAACCATAAAGTCCTCTTCAGCCCCCTCTCCTCCTCCTAAGCACTGCAAAAGTAAATGTTACGTTACCAAGTCTTTGAGCATGTCAACCTGCTTGTCTTACAGAATTCCTGGCTCAGCTCTTTGTGGGCGCAGGTTATGAAGAAGTGGTAAACGAGTATGTCTTCCGAGAGACGGTGAATAAGAAAGAAGGCCTGTGCGTGCCCAGGGTTTTCCTCCAGAGCAAATTTCGAAAACCATAGGACCTCAGCCCGAGGCCTCGCATCACCAGGCTGGCGATTATGTCTCCCCTTGAAGAGCAGAGTTTAAGAATCACTCTTTTTTTGGTTTGTGTTTGTTTTAATTTTTAAATGAGAAAAGAGAATTTTATATTTAAAAAGGAAACCTGCATGTTTGTATCATGTAAGTGCAATGAAAATTCAGGAGCCTGAAAGTAAAGCAAGTTTCATGGTGTAACATAGTTCAGCCATGTTGTCTGGCTGTAAAATTCCGTCAAGGAAAACCGAGAATGCTGTGACACTTCAGAGATTCTTATCATTACTCATGTGACTCTTACGGGTGCCTCCAGACAACACAGCAGACAACCCTGTAGGAAAATGAGGCTGAGTCACTAAAGTAACACATCTTGTGTATTTTTAGGTTGAAGGATTGTTCTCTTTTCCCAGTGTCTCTAGTACATGTTTCTTCCTCCAGTTCACTTGTGTACATCTGTCCAGTGCCATTCTTCGAGGAATGTAGCTGATGCCCAGTTCACATTAGACTTTTAGAGCTACGAATGGGCATCAGAATGGCCGAGCCCAATTCCTTATTGAGAAATGGGACAGGTAGGGGATGATGAGGCCAAAACAAGAGCGAGCATTTTGGAGTACAAAGAAATCCTGAAATTGGTCTGCTGACTGTCTCCCCAGCACTGCTGTACAGTGACTTTAACATTATGAGATACAGTCAAAGTTCTTTTGGTCTGAACACAAAAACTGATCCTGAAAGATTTTGTGTCTCTTTCTGCAGAAAGCAGTTTGTGAAAACATAGTCTTGAATGCGTGACTCTACTGCAGCGGTAGCAAGTGTGGGCCTTTCAACCGCAGCTACATCTGGAGAGGAGTCTTGGTAGGGAGGTAGGGAGCAGGTGGGGTAACAGTTACCATGGTTCTAGGCAGTCAGAACAAATCCTGTGACTCCTCAAGAGAGAGGCAGGGCAGGCTGCTGAATCCAGTCAGCATTCTTTTTTTTTTTTTGTCTTTGAAACAGGGTCTCACTGTGTAGTGTTGACTGGCCTTTTAACTTACTCATGTAGCCCAGGCTGGCCTCAGTTCCCGGTGTTCCTCCTGCCTCACCGCCTGGGATTACAGGGATGCGCTGCCATGCCCAGCCCAGTCAGCATTCTTGCTGGGTGACCTAACAGTGTGTTTTTACACGCACACACCCCCCCCCAGCGTGCTAGTTGTTTTTTGTGTGTGTTCTTTCCCCTGGATTAGAAGGCCGAAGGTGGCTTTTCTAGAGAAGAGCGAAAGTGATAAGGAATAGTAGAGTTGATCTTTTGCAGTCTTTTGTGTTGTTTTTTTTAATCAAGTTGTGAATAAGGGGCCTATGGGTGGCCTCATAGGCCTTCTCACAGAGGAAGGACAGGCCCTGCCCTCGAGCATTTGGATAGGGGACAGTAGGGGAGCCCCAGGGGGCTCACAGTGCAGAGCTGTTCCCTCTAATCCTCCTCCAAGCTAGCCCAAACAAACCCTGCACAGTCTTTTTGCCTGTTTATGCGCTAGGTCTGACCACTGTCTCTCAAATTTAGTGGCTGAGCCTGGTAAGGGCAGACTAAAGTAGTATGTGGAGAGCAGGGTAAGGAAGTCATCTGGGCTCGTCTTTGCTCGGTTTAACCTCAGGTTAGATTCTTCATTTGTAAAATGAGAACTGGACTCCGTGTTCTGAGGATTAAAGAGTAACTCCATGCAGTGTGTCACACAGGAAACCCATATGTGTATAGGTAGCATCTCCTTCAGTCCTGGTGTTTTGTGTCACTTTATTAAGTTTAGCATACACGTGAAAAGGTACGCAAATCAAACGCGCAGCTCAGTGAGTGCACAGAGCGGACATTCTTCCCTGGGGAGAGAGAAAAGAGCTAAGGGGAGGAAGGAGAACAGGTCTTTATTGAGAACATGGGAGGGCTGCTGAAGAGACTCATTCACGCTTTGTAAGCTTCGGGGGGAAAAACCACGGGCTTTTTATTTGGAATTTAACAGGGGCGGAGCTAAGAGGCGGGTGAAATGATCGATTGACAGCTGGTAGGAGGAATCTATGCACAGACGCGAAAAGCAGGAGGTTTGACCTGTGCGTTTGCGAAAAGAACACAAGGGGGCGCTCTGCAGCGCCAAAGGCTCCTGCGTGAGGAAAAACGTGTGTCAATGAGTCCAGCTGAAGAAATGGATTATCAGTACACTAGATCCCGCCAACGGTCCACACTCCAGAACCCTCTTGCCCCTTCTAGTCGCTGTCTCCCATAGGTGACCACTCAGATTCCTTCCACAGGTGTTGAAGGGCAACTTACAAAATTCTAAGTAAAGGAAGAAATAAGCTGAGGCCGGGAGTAACGGTAGCACACCAGTGGCATTATAGGTGGTGGCACACGCCTAAGGTAAATTACATTTGACTCCCTGGAGTCAGTATAAAGGAGGTAAATCCTGACCTCCGGTGAACTGAGGCGGCTGCTCTGAGATGTGAGAATCTTTCCCTCACGTATCATAGAGAACAGCTTCAGCCATTTTATCCTGTGATAAATACAAGTAGCAAAGTTTTGACAGTTTTACTTAGTGTGGGTACAACCCTCAAAGAACTGGGCAAGTACTTCTGTGGCAGGACTGAAAGGCAGTGTGTCAGGCAGCTTTGGGAATCGTGGAAAGGTTGATGTTGGTCCTTCTGACAGTCCTGTCAGTAGTGTTCTTGGTTGAGGCTGTCTGCCCTGAGGGGCGTGGCTGATGGAGGTCACTGACCCAGGGCAGACCATCTGCCCAGCAGACTAGTGGACGTGACCACAGAAAGCTGAACAGGCCAGTGGCTGTGGCTGTAAATAAGGGCCTCTGCTTTTGCCGTAGTTGGCCGAGGGGACATCTGGGAAGCAGACCAGTAGTTTTCCTCCGGACCCAACTTGGAGTTGTTTCTCCCAACAGCAGCAGTGATGGCCCCAAGTCCTTAACCAGTGAGGCCAGCTGCAAGTGTTTTCGGTTGGGGTATCTCAGGCTGGTGTAACGGTGCCCACGTCCAGCGGCAGCACGCGGAACGCCGCCTCCCCCCAGGTATGTTGATTGGAAGATACACTTCTTACTGACTAAGTGAGATGACTGAATTCACAAGGGTTTTACCTGTGAGCCAGGAAAAACAGTGTAAGTACCTCAAAACAGTTTAAAAGGTTAAGCATAAGAAAGCACATCCCAGTTCCTGACTCCAGGCGCTGTATCCGTTCTCCCTGGGTCCACCACACCCAGCTGAGAACTTCTATTGAGAAATAATTATGAAATTGAAACTCCTTTCCTGTCAAGCTAAAAAAGTTTAAAATTATGATACTCAGCACTGGTGAAGGAATAGACTGATCATGGAGGTACAAAAACTCTGCTTTTCTAAAATAGCCCTAACCTCTAGACCAGTCATGGTGAACCTTCTGGAGAGTAAGTCTCCAAAACTGCAACCCAGCACCTACTTGCTTACAGCAAAGCGCCAACACTGCAATTAAATGTGCATGCTGAGGTTGTAGTTGGTGTGCTGTGCACCGTTCCCCGTGCCCGGCTGATGGGGCAGTGCTGAGGGACGTGGCTCGTCTGCTGGCCAAGAGCCCCATGTGCCTGCAGCACGGTGCCATGGCTTCCCCATCACAGCGCTAGAGTGTTTTGCGTGATGGGAATGTTCTCTGTGCTGTCCAGTCCACACGTGGCTGTTGAGGACTAGGCTAATTACCCAGGGCAGCTTTTGTTTTGTTTTGTTTTGTTTTGTTTTTAGTCTTTTTTGAGACAGGGTCTCACTACGCAGTTCAGGCTGGCCTTGAGCTCACTTTGTAGCCCAGGCTGGTCTCAAACTTGCAAGGATCCTCCTGCCTCAGCCTTCCAAGTGCTGGAATTACAGGTGCACACCACCACACCAGGCTAGGAATTGATTTTTTAAAATTGCATTTAAGCCATGTGGTCAGTGGTTACCAAATTGGGCATTATAGGTCTAGAACACAAACAACCATTGTGTATGAAATTCCTTAAACTATATACAGACTTCGATCCAGGGTGTTACGGAGTCCAGTTTAAAGGAATAATCACAGGTGTTTAAATGAAGATTTTCATCACTGTATGACTTAGAACAGTGACAGGTGGTGCTGTGGTTTGACTAAGTGTCCCTGAAAGGCCTGGATATTAAACCTTGCGCTGCCACCCCAGCACTGTTGAGTGGTGGAACTGAAGAGATGGGGACTGCTAGGAGGAGCCCTTTGGCCAACATCTTTCCTTCCCTCCCAGCATTCCCAGCCTCTGGTAACCACTGTGCTACTTCCTGCTTTGATGAGTTCCATCTTTTTAGATCCACCAATTTTTGCGTGGATCAAACTTGACTTGGTGTGGTGTGGTGTGGTGTGGTGTGGTGTGTGGTGTGTGTGTGTTTTGGTTTGATACTTCCCAAGCTGTTCTCAAACTTCAGGGCCAAGTGATCCTCCCACGTCAGCCTCCTAACAGTTAAGCCTTCAGGCATGTGGCACAACCCTGCTGAGCTCAGCTTTAAAAAGATCCCTGTGTAGCCTGGGGTTTGCCCTCTGCCTGGCTTCACTTTAACATTGTATCCTACAGATTGGTGGTGTCACAAATGGTAGTACTTCTTTCTCTTCAGTACTCCTCAGATTTTATTGTCTGTGGGGTTATCTTTTATTTCAAAAATACTTTTTCTGTCATTTAAAACATTTTTAATTTTAAGTGGCATACAATAATTACATATTTCTGGAGTAGAGTTACATTTCAATACATGTTGACAATGTACAGTGATCAAATCAGGGTAGCTGGAATGTCTCTCACCTTAGTAATTAGCATTTCTTTGTGTTGGGAACTTTCAAAATGTTCTCTGGTGATTTAGAAATCATTTTTGTAGAGAGTTATCCTACTATACCACAGAATATTAGAAGTTATTCCTGCCGGTGGTTGTGGTGATGCACGTCTGTAATCCCAGATACCTGAGAGGCTGAAGGAGGAGGATTGCAGGTTCAGAGGTAGCCTGTAAAATTTATGAGAACTTGTCTCAAAATAAAAAAAGGGGTGGGGTATAACTCAGCAGAAGAAGGCTTGCCTAGCATGCATGATCCCCTGGGTTCAATAGTCAATAGCATTTAAACAAAAAAGTTATTCTTTCTATTCATCTGCATCCCTTTGTACCCCTTAACTACATGGTCTCCATCCCTTCCTTCCTACACATTTCCCAAAGCTCTGTAAACACTATTCTGTTCCCAGCTTAGTTTTGTTTCTTTTTTAAAATTATTATGAGTCCATGTTTGCAGTGCATAATTACATTCATTGTGAGGACTTGGTACATGTACGTGACACATCCAAATTCTTTTCCCCCTTTTGCTTTACCTGTTTTTTTTTCTTTTTGCCAGCATGAGATTGATTGATTGATTGATTGTATAAGCTGTTAGCAAATTCATTATCATAAACACAGATTAACAGATAAAAGCAAAATAATACACTCAAAGTACACCTTTAGATACACTGGTCATGCCATTGCTTTTGCTATTATAGGTCTCTTCTGTACCTTATGAATTCTTAGTACTCTTTTCTCTAGTTCTGTGAGGGCTACTGTGGGTATTTTAATTGGGATTGCATTAAATCCCTATAGCTGTTTTGGAAGTGTGACCATTCGGACACAGTTAGTTCCGCCTATCCAGGAACAGGGATTATCTTTGCATTTTTTGACGTCCTCTTCAATCTCCTTCTTCAGAGTACTGTAGTTCACATTGTAGAGGTCTTCTACTTCCTTGCCTGGGTTAATTACTAACTGCTTAAGTGCCCCCCAGCCTGGCGTATTCAGTTAGGCTTTTGGAATCACTAGGTTTGTTGCCTCATTCTAAGATTCCCTTGAGAATTTTTTGTAGTGCTGTTTTGGTGGTCATGAATTTCTTAAGATGGTCTTTGTTGTGGATATATATTTTTTTCTTCTTTAAATTTGAATAGTAATTTTGCACAATATATCAGTATCAGTCAGAAGGTGTTTTCTTTTTAGGGCTCTAAACATTTTATTCCAAGGTCTCCTGGCTTTTAAAGTTTGCGTTGAGAAGTCTGCTGTAATTCGTTTGCGTTGAGAAGTCTGCTGTAATTCTAATGGGTTTATCTTTATAACTGATTCATTGCTTCTCTCTAAAAACTTTTAAGATTCTGTCCTTATGCTGAACTTTTTTTTTTTTGGTACCAGGGATCGAACTCACGACCTTGTGCTTGCCAGGCAGGCGCTTAAGCCATTGAGCTAAATCCCCGGCCCTTTATGCTGAACTTTTGAGATTTTGACTGTGATGTATCATGGAGAAATTCTTTTCTAATTGTGGCTATTTGGGGTTCTACATGTATCACTTATCTGTTTAGTTCTTTTGCTGGGATTTCTGTAGACAGGTTTTACGTCACTTGTGCTGTTCTTATTTTTCACTAATTCCAATTAATCTTAGGTTAATTTTTGTGTCAATTAGCACGTGTTGGATCCATTTTCCATGATCTTCTGTTGGTTTTAAGGTATCTATGAGTCATTGGTCACCCCCAATCAGCCTTATCTTCTAGTTCTGACATTCCCTCCTCACGTTGGTCCTTTCTGCTGCCCATACTTTCTTTTCTCTTTTTTTGAGACAGGGTCTTGCTATATAGTTCAGACTGGCCTTGAACTCATTATATAGCCCAGGCCCAGGCTGGCCTCTAACTCACAGTGATCCTCCTGCCTCAGCCTCCCAAGTGCTGGGATTACAGGCATGTAATCTGGCTCTGCCCATACGTTCAGTAGTTCTTAAACTCATGGATTTCGGTTTGGTAATCCTTTCATGAATTCAAATTCTTTGCAGTACTGTTCATTCATGTAATTGTATTGTTCTGCTTAGCTCATCAAGTTTTATTAGTGTTTTATAAACTCACTTATCAATTTGTTTATTAAATCCATTTCTGTTTAGTTATATCTTCTTTGAGCTCACTGAGCATATTACTGATCTGAATTTTAACCTCCTCATTCATCATTTTGAATAATTCAGCTGTGTGGCTTTGATTTGAATCTCCTTCAGTTCCCTGGTGTTTAGCTTTGGGAGAGTTGGGAGTTTCTGGAAGTACTTGGTTGCCTTGTTATTGCATGTTTCTGTTTTTGTGTTTTGTTGTGTTTTGGGTTTGGGATGTGTTGGGGGGGGTGTGCTTTTAAGCTCTCAGAGTGGAAAGGCTTTTGTTGCTACTGTGGAGAACTCTTTAGCTAGTGTCTGCTTCTCAGCAACCCGCTCTTGATGTGACTAACCGTAGGCCCTTGCCTCTGTCTCAAGATCTGACCACCTCTGTTAATTTGGGAAGGGAGGATGCAGTGTAACTGGTCCAGCACTTACTTCTTTAGGAATGAACCGCAGTATTGTTAATGACACAAAGGCAAATCTGGATGTTGGCCCACAGAATAAACCGATTAATAGCAACTAAATCGGCAACAGTGATAGTGTCAAAGACAAACTGGATATTGACATAAGAAACAATAATGTACTACACTTAACCACAGAAAACAGATCTATGGTTATAGTATAAACACCAAGGCAAGCCAAAGTATGGACAGCCAGGAAATATCTACTATCTGCAACAACTATACCTCCACTAGCAGTTGAAAAGAATTCAATTTTAATAGCATAGAGTTAATTATCTAAAGATTAAAGCAGAGGGCTGGGGATTTAGCTCAGTGGCATAAGTGCCTGCCTGGCAAGCACAAAAGTTGTGAATTCAATCCCTGGTACAAATAATAATAATAATAATAATAATAATAATAATAATAATAAAGCTTAATGGTTATACTAGTAAAGATAGAGGAATTAGGGAATGGGAAAATGGAAGAAAACTTTGACAAATTAAGCAATGGAAGATAAGAAGGGGAGAAGGACTGTGGGAGACATCGCCTCCAAGCTGGGAACTAGGGAGATGGCCCAGACTGACCCCATGACCATTCGAGACCTCACCTCAGTGGTGCAGACCCTCTGTCCTAGGACAGAATCCTGAGTGTTTGAAACACCTGAGGACCGGTGTGGTCCTTCCTAAAGGGAAACCCTTAGTCAAAACAGCATGATTGTTTAAGTTTCCTATAAAACAAAAACAAAAAAGGAGGAGAAAATGAAGCAAAAGATCTCATTGAGGCGTAAAAGGAAATGAATAGAATTAAATCAAGGTAACTGTGGGGAGTGACAGAACCAGAGATTGGCCACACGTTCAGGGCTAGGGCAAGGCCAGCCCTGGGAACACAGCGCTCCAGAGGCGAGCCGTGGAAACCTGTTGCTGGGACTAGAGCAAGGCCAGTCCAGCAGGTGTGTGGCCTTGGTGTTCTTCCCTGTTAACCACAGCAGGGACGGTTCTGAGAGTGTTTCACTTTCCACATTCTCAGCGAAACGCTGAGACCTTGCACTTCTGACGCTGTTGCACACTTCCCGCCTTTTGCGTGAATAAAGACACAGACCATGTCGGATTGTCGCTGCCTCTTCATCAGCGAGGTCAGTCCCACCCGGCCTCAGCTTTCCTGTTAGTTTTTTCTTAATCTCCTGTCACCTCCTCTCAGGACCCTGCTGGCTGCTCCAGTCTTGGCAATAACAGAGAAGAACAAATCAGAAAAAGAATTAAACAAAGAAAAAAACCACCAACACCTTAAAAAACCAATAAAGAAAGAGAAAACCAAACAAAAAAAATGAGTTGCCCAACAATCCAGATTTTTGAATGAGTGGGGGGTTTTTTTGTTTTGGTTTGGTTTGGTTTTTTTTGTAAGATCCACAGTTTTGGAATTCAGCAAGTCACATTTTCTCCACCTCACTTTGTGGCCTGCAGTTTGTGAGGGCTCATCCCTATTCTAGAAGCCCATGTGTCTGCTCATCCCAGGCTGTGGCAGTTGTCCAACATGGGACATGTTCTTGCTCATGTTGGGAGATGAGGAAAGCCATCAGATCTCTGATCTGATCTTGTAGGCACCAGGGCAAGTGTGCAAGTACTTCGTGCCAACATTTCCAGACCCAGCCAACTCTGAAAGCCACACATACTAGGCCTGGCTTCTCACCAGGAGGGAGGGACTCCAAGGGTTGGCCCACTGAAGAGTTGATAGTAGTATGTGATGTTGGGAGGTGCCTGTGCCTCCTCCCACAGGAGGAGGTAGGACACTGGAGGTGTGGGCTGCAAAGGTCCCATCTGTCTCCCCCCTTTGTTCTCTCTGCTTCTGCTGCCATGCCGTGAACAGATTCTCCTCTGCCATGCTGCCCTACCTTGGAGCCAGCTGACTCTGAACTGAAACCTCTACAAGGTGTGTGTGAGCCTCCTTAACGTCGTGTCAGGTATTATGTCCTGGCGTGAGAAAATAGCTAAGACAGCACCCTATGTCAGCGTCTGCTGTGTGCTCTAGGAAAGCACCTGTGATCCCGAATGTTCTGAGGGACCGTTTCAGCACACCACTTCCTAAAATGAAACTGACTGAACTGGTGCTGTACCCACCACAACTGCCTGTTCCTGACCGTAACCAACTTGCTGAATAAGCCTGACCCTAGCACAGCATGTCTGCCTGGCCTGTGGGCCCAAGGACTCTGACGCTCATCCTTGTTTCTGGCCCTGTGCCAGTCCCAGAGCATCCTCCCAGGTGGCCCCAGCACACAGCCCTCGTCCTGTGCCCTTTTGTACCCAGCCTGGCACCCTTCACCCTCACGCTCAGCCTTGCCAGCCTCCGTGTCTGGATAAAGTGAGGACAGTGCTCCAGGCCTGAGCCAGGCGCACTCAGCTACACACAAGCCAGCACCGGCGGGAGGCTGGGAAAGTCAGGAGGTTTCCAGAAGTCATGCCAGGACTGCTCCATCCAGGGGCCCAGGATGATGGACATGGTGCCGGAGCCCACTCAGCTTTCCTAAGCACATAGTCACCCCCTGCACTTGCCATGCCCTGGGCACCCGCCAAGCACGCGGCAGCAAGGAGGGAGGCCAGGTGGGAGCTGGTTGCTCCCCACCCTGGCTGTGTGCTCATGGGAACACACCAGGCTTGGATGGGCCGTGATGGTGCTAGCTCCTCGCAGGCCTAGCTCAGAGCCCGTCTCCCTAGTGCTGTCCAGTAGTTCAGTTAAAATGGCTCACCAAATAATGGCTCAAAGAATTGGACGACACAAGCCAAAAACAGTACCAAAAGTTTATCTGAAGGGTGAAGGGTGAAGAGATAAAAGGAAAATTGGCTCTGTAGAGCAAACTTACTTCCCCGGCCAGCTGTGCCACCTTCCTTCCTGTATGGCATGGACCTGGTCGGCCAATCTGACTTTCTTCTCTCATAGACCAAGCTTGGGACTTCGGCCCTGTAGCAGGAATCACAATGGCACCTGGGGTTTTCCCAGCCTTTCCAAGCAGTAATCTGCCTTGTCGCTGTAGAGGATCACCGGATGACTCTCCTTGTATACAGAGCAGTTACCTCCACTTTGGCTAAACCTAGCCCAATCTCCACATACTGTTGTGTTCAGAGATGGCCAAGCTATTACCTTTTCCCTTCAGTTGGCTCTAAGCCATGTAGGGCTAGCTGAGGTGCTGATGCATACTCTTTGAAACTAGGCAACAGTCACTGTTTCTTCCATCCCAGTGTCTCTCTAAACATGGTTGAGCTGGGCAGGATGGTGGAGCCACCACTTCCCAGCTGTTGACTAGGTTCAAGCCTCAAGATAAGAGGCTGTGACTTCCCAGGGCACAAAGATTTGCACAACAGAACTGAAACACCACTTCCTAAACATTAAATGCTACCTCAGCTGTGTTACGCGGACTGGTCTTTCTGAGTATCTTCTCTGCATGCTGCAGAGGTGCCTTCTGGCTGCCTAGCCAGCCCAGCTCACAGTACTCACGTAATTCCCGCCTTTCTCCCAGTCACTCATCCTTAGCCACTCCCTTCTTCATGAATTAATAAAACCCAGGTTAGGCCCTAGGTCGAGGCCTTTGTTCCAATGAGCCTTCATTTGGGCTAGACTCAGAACCCCTTGGTTCCCCACAACCATAAATATGTCTTTGTGTCTTTATTCTCACTGTGGGTTGCACTGGAAGTGACAGGATAGAATTAACTTGTTAGAATCCCAGTAACTTTTCCCAGGGGATTACAAGTAGAAACTTCTCGGACCACATTGAGGACAGGAAAGGAATCTAGAGTCCCTACTTTGAAAACAGGAAACTTCTTCTTGACTCAAACAGGAAACTTCTTCTTGACTCAGACCCACTCACATTTTCAGTTGCTGCTGAGACCCATCATCCTGACTGGGGTAGGGGAGGTGACAAGGGCGTCTCATGTTCTGTGATGTCTTATGGCTCTGGCTGCGTGGGGTGCGGAGGTGGGCAAGAAGGATAGGATTTTCCAGTATTTTGCACTGAATTATACCAAGGACCTGGAAATGAACCTTCACCCAGTAGGCACTTCCCATGTTTGTACAGTAAATGAATTCACTAGGTTCCAACTAGAAAACTCAGTTGATCCTGACCCCTGAGTTGACCAACAGTGATTTTGCTCTGACTGCATCCGGGATAGAGACCCCATACTCCCTGGTGGAATCTGGAAACTCTTCTCACTTGGGGAGATTACCTTGCCCTAGGCTTCAGGTAAGTGAATTCACAGGCTGAGAGTCCCTTCATGGGAAGAAAAAGTCCCCCTGGAGAGGTCCCCAGCCCAGGAAAACCCAGTGTGCAGTGCCAGGCCCAGGGCAGGCACTGCCAGGACTCACTCCTCTTAGCCTTACCAACAGCTCATGGGAGAGTCTCCAAAGCGCCCCAGGTTTCTGAGAACAGACGGGGCCTCAGAAAGATGACAGATGTCCCCATGACCAAGGGAACTACCTCTGTCCTCAGAATTAGGGCACAAATTTTATGAACTGTGTGTTGCCAAACCATCTGTAGCTTTGCATAAAACCAAGCAAAGAAGGGAGGCTCGCCACTCAGTAGGGTAGGCATGAGTGAGGCAGTCCACCATCTTCCTCAAGTGCCTTGAGTCTGGCCATAGTGTCCCCACATTGAGAGGCTCATCCAGGAGGCATAGTTCACTTTTACCCTGGGGTGGGAATCAGGAATGAGAGGCCAGACATAAAAATGGGAGCAAACCTCAAAATGCTCCTTGCCATTTGGTGAAGTGAAAACAATACCAAAGAATTTTCTACACACACACACACACACACACACACTCACACTCGACTCACATCCGGGGAGGCATCTGGGGCTATGAGCAGTGAGAGGACCTGCCCTGCACTGTGTCTTCTTGTACTCCTTTGGGGAAGTGACTGGAGGCTCTGGGGTGAGAGGTGGCCCAGTATCTCCATATTTGGACACAGTGCCCACTGTGTGGCCACCTGAGGTCTGAGCCTTAGCAAGTTGGGATGTTGTGGTATTTAAAAGACCAGAGAGACCAACGGTTGAAACAGGAGGATCAACTTAGCTGCATATTGATTTAGTGGACTCGTGTCTAAAGCCTGAGGCCTGAACAAAGGAAGGGTCCTAGTTTTATACAAGTTGCTGGGGAGGTTGGTCTACCTAGTGATGTGAAATAGTGAGTGGGCAAGTGGGTTTACATGAGCAGAACAAAGGCAGTTAAGCTGTGACAGTTGGTAACTTCCAAAGAGGAAGTGTTTAGGCTGAGAAAACTCAACTTTTTCTTTTAAAATCCTGCTTCAGGGAGACAACAGGTAAAATCCTGCTCTCTCCTGTGCCAATTGACAAGTGAACTGACTGCGGTTGGATCTGAAATTTGGATGGTCTTGTTACCAGGCTCCAAGTTCCATTACCCAGGAAGTGAGGTCACTTCCTGCAGCCCCTTTATCTGAATCTCTTCCCTGAGATCTCTACAGGTCCCCTGTGCTGCTGCCTTCCTCCCTGCAGAAAGCACAAAGGGACACGGTTACCAGACATACCCACCCATCCCTTGGCAGACCTCTGTGCTGCCAGTGACCCAGCTTTGCATAACACAGACATGGGCGCCACTCTCCACTCCAGTTAGAAAACTGTATAGAAAATGATGTTTTTATAATAATAAAAGTACAAAGCGTCTAGTAATTTGCTGACAGAAACTATTCACAACATCTAGAGGAAGAAAAACCAACTCCATTAAAGGACACATAGGTGAACCAAGTGAAAAGATATATCATGATGGTGGTTGGAGTATCTTGACAAGAATAGGATGCCAGTTTTTTCCAAATTAATAAATTCAATAGAAAATCACTTTAAATGTGAAAATAGTCATCTGGGTGCTTGATGGGTACCTACAGTCCCAGCTGCTTGGACAGATGAGTCGGCAGAATCCCTTGAGCCCTGGAGCTGAAGATGACCCTGGACAACATAGTGCGACACAGTATTTAAAAAACCAAAACAAAACAGCACTGTGCTCTCCCCATGGTCCCCACAGTGTGCAAGGACTTCCTTCCACAGACTCTTCACAGGCTGCATACGGCCTAGGGGCAGCGCCACACAGCAAGAAAGACCACGGACAAAGGAGCTGAAGGTGTGGGATTGAAACCTGAAAGAGAAAAATCAGAAACTCCAGGGTTTTTTGTTTTTTTTTTTTGTACCAGGGATCAAACTCACAACCTTGCAATTGCCAGGCAGGCACTGTGCTGCTGAGCTATATCCCTGGCAAATTCCAGGCTTTTTCTTCTTAGTTTTTTTTTTCTTCCAGGTATCAATATTAACAAGACCAGGGTAACACATTCAGTGAGTTAATAAAACACTGTCCAGCCAGATGTTAAATTTTAAAATGTATATCTACTCTAATTTCACTTAACAAAAAAAACTTTATACATAATTACACAGTACTTAGTTTGAATTTGACATGGGTAAGTATCTTGACAGAAGGTAAACATCATTTTGATACAGGGGAAATAATATAACTCCCAACCTGCTACATGTGAGGTATTCTGACTTTGTATTTTCCAATATCAAAGAATGAGTTCTAAAAAAAGAACGTGGGTCAAAACTTCAATCAACCAATAAGAGTACAAGTATTGCCACATAGGTAATATTGATCCAGTGTGGCAGCAGGTCACATACCAAGGGTACACAGAACAAAGACCTTCAGGAAGGGCTGGATCATGGGCTCTGGTCACCCACTGGGGTGACTGATGTCTGTCCAGGCTTTATTGTGCCAGGGGAATACCAGTAATCCCCTGGGGAGCAGTGCAGGCCTGATCTCCAACACGTGCGCCTCCAGCCACAGCTGTAATGTGTTTCCCTCCTCTGCTCTGAGTCTCTTAAGGGCCTCTGAGTCTCTTAAGGCCTGACTGCCTGCACTATTTCTACCTAAGTAAGCTGTCCATATAGATTGAGACTAAAACTTACCTAAGATTATTGCACACATCCAGGAAAATCTCATCTACATAAAAGAAACATACCTGAACAAAACAAAACATTGCTATAATCTGATAAATAATTACTGATTGTAGATGGTGATAGAATTATGGATTATATTTCCTGTCTTCAACATTTCTATAGTCTGAAATTTTTTTCTTTCTTTTTTTTTTATTTTGAAGGTAGTAGAAATAGAAAAGAACAAGACAGAACAAAGCCAATTGAGACAGTGCAGAGACTTTGGTACAGAACTTCACAGCAGGTTACCGGGATAACAGTAATAAATTCCATAGTACATCTCATTATCTTCACAATAGTTGTCTACTCAATTAAGTATAGCAAAATCAAACCAAAGGCAGAACATTATAAAATCAATCAAAAGAGAGTATTGAATAGAGTAAAGCAATTAATCATAATGAAAAAAAACTGAAAACAACACTTGCTTTCAAAGAGTAGAGGAGACCCCCCATATTTGCTACGTTGCATACAGTCTTCCTACCAAGAGACGCTCAGACCCCTATCCCCAGTTGCTAATGGGGGAGGTTTGGGACGTTTGATTCCAAGCCCACGCACCAGTAGGCTCAAGAGACACTACTGGGTTTCCTCCTGGCTCACGCCAGAGGAAGGCACTTATCAAGAGGGCGGAGGAATTGCTTCTTTGTGCAGGCTCCTGGGTTCCACCGTGGCCATGGCTGTATCTCTGGTTCTCCTGAATTTTTTTTTTTAAAAACACATACACAATTCCTTTTTTTCCTAGGCTGTATGATTTTTCAAAAATTTTTATTAGTATGTGAAGTACATAATGATGACAATTATCATGGGGAGTTGATACATGTATATAACACATCTTAATTCTTTTTAAAATTTCCCTAACCATGGCCCTGAAGCAAGGCCAGCAGATTGCTGCAGCTGCTGGTTTCAAACAGGAGCCTAAAGAGAATTCTTTCTGTGGTCTGTTGGCCATTTCAAAACTTTGGAAATGGAATGGTCAATTCATTGCAAGGAGATAGCAGGTGAGTATGGCGGGCTTTGGGGGGCCTGCAGGGGAGAGACCCTGGCGCCTCGGGACCTGCACCATGCGGTTGACTCAGGGTGCTGGGAGAACAAGGAGCTCTTCCCCTCTCTGGGGGCAGCTGAGAGTGTGGCAGACTTTTGGCAGTCTGAAGGAGAGAGACCCTGGTACATCGGGACCTGCACCATGCAGTTGACTCGGGGTGCCAGGAGAACAAGGAACTCCTCCCCTCTCTGGGGGACGGCTGAGAGTGTGGCAGACTTTGGGCGGCCCGAAGGAGAGAGACTGTGGCGCGCCAGGACCTGCACTGTGTGGTTGACTTGGGGTGCCGGGAGAACAGGGAACTCTTCCCTTTTCTGGGGGGCAGCTGTGACCCTGCTGGTGCACTGGCTGAGAATCAGACATCTCATGTGGTCCTGTCCCCTGTCCCATGTCCCCCATTCCCCTCCCCCTGCTTAGCAAGTGGGAGCCAGTGAACTATACATCTTGTGAAAAGATTGACTATGTTATTTAGTATGAGCTCCCCATATGCAAAGATATGGACAACCATTTGGAAGAAAACAAGAGACAATATGACAGATAGTGAAGATCTCTGGTTGTTTAGCTTTGAAATTTATGCTTTCTTATGTCCCGCTCTATTCTGTTTTGTTGTGTTTAATTTGACCCCTTTTTGGGCTGGAGATTTAGTTTCAGTGGCACAAGCACCTGCCTTGCAAGCGTGTGGTCGTGAGTTCAATCCCCAGTACCGATTTAAAAAAAAATTTACCCCTTTTTAAAATAAAATAAAAAATTTTTTTAAAAAAATTCCCCTAATCACCCCTCCTCCCTCAATCTCTTGGTCTCTTTCCATTTTGCAAAAATTCTATCTCCCTATTTTCTATTACCTGTCCTTTATATTCTCTTTAATTTGTTTATACTCTGGGTTTCTTATATAAGAAAAACCATGCAATATTTAAATTTGTGTGTCATTTATTTCACTTAACATTATGGTTTCAAGCTGTATCCATTATCCAACAAATGAATCAAAATTACCCTTATTTATGGCACAGTAAAAACCATTGTCCCCCTTACTCATCCCCTTGCTGAGACAAAATACCTGACACCCAGAGTTAAAGTAGGAAGGGTTTCTTTTGGCTCACGGTTTGTAGAGGTTTCAGTTCATAGCTGGCTGAACTTCCTTCCTTCCTTCTAAGGCAGGTGGTATGGCAGAGGGACATCGCAGTTCATAGCAGGCAGAAGGCAGGAGGTCAGCAAAGCAGCATCAGCCTGCCTCTCCCTTTCCCCCTCTCCAGGCCACTTGCCCATTCAGTACAGCCACCCACACCCAGGGCAGACCTTCCCATTTCACCCAGAACTATGCCCAACCGCTCAGTGGACAACCTTTGTCCCACCATTGCACAATTAATCTCAGCATGACACACCCCGGATCCAGCCACCTCTGAAAAGCCCCTGACCACTGTGACCACGTGAGGGGGACGTCTGGACACAAGCCATAATAGCTACATATACTATTTCGTGAGTCAACAAGGTTTTTGTAAGTCAGATAAAAAATAAAAATTAAAGAACCACCAATGACAACAACTGGGCCATTCAGAGAGCAACACCTCCTTGGGAGTGCAAAGCCTACCAACCGAAGTTCTGACACGTGAAGGGTTCCAGTCCACACCTCAGTGCCAGGAGCCACTGAAGCTGGAAATTGACCATCCATGCAGGGCTGCAGCATGACCATCCCAAAAACAAAGAGCACCCCGGGCAAGCCACTTGAAGAAGTTGCTTCAGCCCAGAAAAGCACCAGGCCCCTAGACAATCCAACAAGGTTGCTAGGTAGCAGGGTTGAAATTGACATCGTCCTTCTGAGTATATAAGTAAATGTGCTATGTTGGTTAAGCAGTTCCTTTCCTCCTATCAGGAGGGTAAGGGCTCCTCCTGGCCCCAGCTTTGTCTCTTCTTTATTTTCTCATCCTCTTGTGGTCCTTCACCCCAAGAACCTCAAGAGCTGCATGGATCACGGCACCTCAGCAGCCCTCACTCAACTGCTTTCCCTGCCAGGAGCTTACGAACAGCTCTGTTTGCAAAGTGTTGAGTGTTTATCTGAGGTTTTTCAGGGTGGGGGTGGGACCAGAACGCACTCTTTGCTCCCCTCCTGTCTTACAACGTTGGCATGCTCAGGGCCCAGGTCAGCCAGTCCCCTCTGATGTAAAATGTCAGACTCTCCTAAAATGAAAGAGAGAAAAAGGATCACTGACACCATCAGCTAGCAATGCCCATCGAACACCTGCTGTATGACAAATACTTGCCTCACAATGATGTAAAGGAAAGGATAAGACGGAAAAGATCCCTGTACTCTTGATGCGGTAGCTCATGAAGTTTTCTCCATGTTTAAAAAGCTCAGAAGACTAATGTCTGGAGAAGGGTCCCAGAACCAAAAGGCTGTGGCATGGGGTGGGAGATCAGGGCCTTCAACTCCAGCCGTCCGACAGCGTAGAGAGCTTTCATGTGTGGAGGGAAACCGAGCCCGGGGCCCATGTGCTAATGCCCTGACCCAGTTTCTGACACCTCCTCCGTGTCATCGGGAGGAGTGCAGTGCCTTCTCCCAAGTTTCTGAGATACTTAAAATGACCCTTGTGAGGTGCTACATATAGGGACTTGAGCCCAGGAAGCCTATGCCAGCCTTTTGTTTTGTTTTGCTTTTTGGTGGTACTGGGGATGTCACCCAGGGGTGCTCTACCATTGAGCTACCTTCCCAGCTCTTTATTATTTTTTACTTTGAGTCAGGGTCTCACTAACTTGCCCAAAGCAGCCTTGAAGTTGTGACCCCCTTGCCTCGGCCTCCTGGGAAGCTGGCATTGCAGTGTGCACCATGGCTCCCAGCTCATGTTTCCACTCTTATTGCTGTCATTTGGCAGTCATGTAACAGTTGATTGCTAACACAGACACAACCCCAGCCCCTGGACTCCACTGAGATGGCGGCTGTGTTTCATTTATGCTACTGAGATAGGATGTGTACACACACACACACACACACACACACCCCTACCCCTATTCTTTTCTGAGACAAAGTCTAACAAAGCAGTGCAGTCTGAGCTCGGTTCCCTGTGTAGTTCAGGATGGGCTCAGCCTCTGAGTGCTGGGATTATAGATGTGTGAAACATATTCTGTTAAAGTTTTGACTTCTTTGCCAACATTTTAATTATCTAGAGATAATTTCACGAGTATCAAGATCTGCACTTCAGAAGCATGGGATGCCTAGGCCCGAGGGTCCTCATGTGCAAGGGGCAGCGGTCAGTGGGAGCATTGGAAAGGATGCTCCAGCCCCTGCAGCACCCACCAGCCTGCCACGGCCCCCAGCATTCCCTTGTGCTCCTGCTTCTTTCCGGGTGCTGTGGGCCAGAGGCTGTCACTTACATTCTGTGTCCCTCTGGTTTTCCTGGTGCTCTTCTGTGACCTACAGGCAAACCCTAGCTGGCACCCCCTTAGCTCATGTGGCTGCTGGTCACCCACATGGAACTGCCTGAGGTACCTCTGCCACTCACAGCGTACCCTCAGCCACAGTCTCCAGGGCCCAGGGGTGCAAGGTTCTGCACTGTCCTGGTGAGCCTCTGCCAGGCCAAGAGCAAGGCAGGCACTCGGGCTGAAAATGGTGCCTGACAGTCATCACCTCCTGACCCTCCCTGTGCTACTTGGGAAAGAAAACTCGTTTAAGGTAGTTTTACAGTCTGGATCTTAAATGTCCTGTAAACAGCCCATATGGTGAAGGCTTGGCTGACAAACCCTGGTGCTAAGGAGAGGCCTTGAACTGTGTAGGAGGTGCAGCCCAGTGGCAGGCAGTCATGTGGATACGCCCTTGAAAGGGATACGAGGGGTCTGTCCCTTCCCTTCTGTCTCTTTCTATGTTCCCAGCTTGTAGGAAGGGAACAGCTTTCCTCGCCACATATGCCTTGTCAAAAACCCCAAAGCAATGGGACCAAGCAACAAGGGATGGAAACCTTGATGACCATGAGAAAGATAAAGCTTTCCTCCCCTTAGGTGGTTTTGCACAGGGACGGAAAGGAGAGCAGCACAGGGACTATCAAAGCATTTCAGCCTCTAAAATAAAGGTTATCCTGCACAGCTTGCTTTATAAGGTACAGTCACTGAACTGAGGCCAACTCCTGCAGGCCAAAGGATGAGAAAGCACCACGTCCCTTGTGCTGCTCATTGTCCCCAGGGGGAGGTCACCTGCGTGATGAATCTTAGGGAAGGAGAGTGCCTGGGAGAGTGCCTGGGAAAATGTCAGGGAGGGATTCAGGAAGAGAGGAAACAGACGCCAAGGCCTGGGGGGCAGCATCAGTGTATGGAGAGTCAGTGAGAAAGGGGACCAGCCATGCAGCTTCAGGACAGGAAGAAATGACAGGTGAGAGGGTGGCAGCAGATGGACAAGGAGTTTGGATTTCTCCTGAGGACCCCAGGAACCTATGAAACGGTGCTGAGCATGAGGATGGTGGGTCATGCTTTGAAGCCAGAGGCCAGAATTAACCAGATGGTGGCCCTGGAGAGACAGTTGGCAAAGCCGACAAGTACATATGAAATAATGCCTACTGAGTCATCTAAGTGGAAGCCTGCATGAAGCCCTCAGGGCCACACCCAGCACTGTAAATAACACGGTGATGTTTGCGTGTTGGGGTCATAACAGTGGAACAGAGTCCCTGTCCTCTTGCAGCTCACATTCAGTGGTAGAGTGCTATGAACAAAATTAAAAGGAGTATCATGGTGCAGAAGGACACTCTCTCTCTCTGCCTCTCCTCTCTCTGTCTCTCTGCCTCTCCTCTCTCCCTGTCCCTGTCTCTGTCCCTGTCTCTCTCTCTCTCTCTCTCTGTCTCTCTCTCTGTCTCTCTCTCTGTCTCTCTCTCTCTCTCTCTCTCTCTCTCTCTCTTTGTCTCCCTCCATCCCTTCCCATGCATTTATACATTTGCAGTGCTGGGGACCAACCAAGGGGCCCAAGCAAGTTTGCAAGTACTCTATCACTGACCTGCATCCCAAACCCAACATTTATGTCTTGTTGTAAGGGGATGGGAATACTGTTTGTTACCCCTTTTAAAGTTTAACACAAAGCTTGGATTCGACCCAGATCTGACCCTTTTCAACCCCACGAGCTTTGGTCAGCAGCCAAACCACTGAGGCCTGGGAGGATTGAGGCAGAGTCAGAAACCCCTGCTCAGGACCGGTGAGGCTGTAACTCCTCCTTCATCAGGTCACCGGTCCAGGTGCCAACCTTGAGCATCTGTCACAGGCAGGAGCACTCCCTCCTCTGAAACACCCAGGATTCTTCTCCCAAGTCCTGGGTTTACAATCGCAAATCCCTGTTGTTCATTGTTGGGGGCTGGAGACACAGCCCTGAATCTCACTGGCCTGACCCCTCCTCTACCCAGGAAACCTGGAGTTCCTACGCCTTTGCCAAGACTGCCTGCTTTGGGCACAGCCTGACCTGACACGGTTTCACTTCATCTGTCCACAGGAAGATCTAGGGCATGGGCTAAAGCTACAGCTTAGTCTCAGGGTTATTGCAAGTAAGCAGAGGAGCCTAGTGGCAGGCGTGGGGTGCAAGGCCAGGGTGTGCACACCTACAATCCCAGCCCCCCAGGATGCTGAGCCAGAAGCATCACAAGTGTGAGCCCAGCTCAGGCAGTTTAGCAAGATCTAGTGTCAAAAATAAAAAATAGAGAAGTTCAGGATGTGGGTGACTGGGAAGCCATCGGTGCAATATCTAGTACTGAAAAATACTAGTAAAGAATCAAAGAACCATGGGGACACTTAGGGGCCAACTGACACTACAAACTGACACTGTGTCACCGCGGCGGTTGAGGGGGGCGGCACCTTTGTCTCCTCCTTTCCCTGTGGAGGCCTCGGCTCCCTCTGGACCGGCCCTGTCAGCAGGGAACAAGACACCGCAGTCTTCCCAGCGATGCGGAACAGTAGTTCCAAAGCCCTGCTGGTTCAGATTTTAGCTCTGGCCAAGTTGTGAAAATGGTGAAGAATGCTTAAACTATTTAACATCCAAACTGCTAATCATCTTCAGAAGACTGGATTTCTGGATATCTACTCTCCATCTCTGTTGACTTTAAAAACATAATTTAGACCTAGAATGCTGGCAATCACCTGTGAGCTCTATGAACCTTTAATTACATTGGTTATAAAGTCTGAAGCTTCCTCAGGTGGGAAAAACAATGGCACAGCAGTGGTTTGACCGTGGAGGTTCTCTTTTGGAGCTTTCCAGCAATGGAGTAGAAAATCAAGAGGTTAGGCATCCTATGTGTTATTTTTCTGTGTTGTTCATAGAAATTAATGCATAAACTAATTCTGCAATGAGAATAAAAAAACAGATATTTGGAAGTAGAAATGTATAACACATGAAATTGTATATGTAATGTACCATGGACCCTCACATAGTTTAGGTAATAATTTGAGGAAGGAACTATATTTTTAGAACACCTAAATTTTTAGACCATGTATATATTAGAATGTACTTGTAGTGGGGAAAAGACTGGAAAGAAAGAATACTGTAGTATTGGTTGAGACATAAATCTAAAATCTTGGTAAAATCCATTTTCTTGAATCATAGAATACATAGAAATATACTGTGCCTAAATAAGATATATCTTAGGCTAGGATTTTGAATCTATTGTGTCATCTTTATTTGTTATTCTGTTATATTTAATTTTGTGTGGTGATTGTATTTTAATCTATGTATTGATTAACTGTGATAACAGTTAATTGGAAAAGGTATTCAGATTTTGAAATTTTATACATGTAGAATTTTGAATCATTCCCATAGTTTTACATTTTCATGTTATTGAGAACATTGAAAAATAAGACAAGATCAGGAAAAAAAAATTCCTGGGATTTCAAATACCCATTAAATGCAGCCACAGAGGAGCTGGGAGATTCTGCTGGGCTTCCGCTTTGGAGCTGGCCTCTTCAGCCACAAGCTTGCTACACTCCTTGTGGAAACTCATCCCTCCGTGCCTTCTGGGGCATGCAGATGTCGGCTTGGGATTGGGAGTGTACAGCAGTGGAAGGTGAGGCTCCTAGTATGTGCAACCCTTGGATCCATCTTCAGTACCAGAAGTGGGGCTCGTCTCTGCCTGGAGTCCCCTTACAGTCTGGGCAGCTTAGGGATCACTGTTCGTCCTAGCGGTGGGAAGACTGGCCCTGCACTAACTGTGGAGAGATGCCTGGAGCCCACTTGCTCCTCAGTCCCCATAACTCAGTCCCCTGAAAGCTGATGGGGACCACTCCTAAGGAAGACCAAGGGGGCTAAAAATAAGGACAGGCGTTAGTCTCACATATGGCCCAATTTCAGAGATCAGCTCTGACATTTACTAGGTGGATGACCCCAGGCAAGTCCTTCCTTTCTGTGCCTCAGTTCCCTTGGTTGTAAGGGAGGCAGTTACAGCACACACCGTTGAGTTTTGTGGAATGATACAGCCCACAGAACCTAATCAGCAGGACGCCTGGCCAGGGCATCAGTAATGACTGTTGCCTGCAGCCTCTGGGCATCACCCACCAATTTACTTCCTTCCTTCTGTCTATGAGACACCATCAACACTTACTGACCACAGTTCACAGCAGCTACTGTCCAACTGCTGGTGTGCATGAGATAATCATGATATCTGACATCCCCGAAAGATAGCATCCACATTGCAATGGCAAGCAGAAACACCAAAGTGACACCCAGGGTTTGGAGGCAGATTTATTTTACATCAATGGGCACTGATCAGGCTCATTCCCAAGATACCAGGCCCTGATCTCTGGTGGTCTAGGGCTTACGTGGGATAAGCAAGCAGGAAGTACAGAGACAGAATGGCTTGTCAGTTGGGGATTGGTTTATACAGTGTGCATCACAGTGACAGCTATGTGTCACAATAACCAGCTGTTTCTAAGAGACAGGAGCAACAGGAACTGGAACAGGAACTGTTACCTGAGCTACTAATGAACTGAACTATACTGGCTTGGGGGAGGGGGTGGGTTTTCTGCTACAACATTAGCTCCATATTACATGTGACAAAGATGAGTCACAAAAAAGCTCATAACGTGTCCCAGGTCATGATAGAGTCCAAGTTAAATGACCTTTAGAGATTTGGGCAGGAAGATAATGAAGGGACGAACTGTAAAACTGTCAAGATACAGCTCTGTCAAGAACATTTCTGTGAGAAAAGGGTTGGGAATGAGGACAATCTATAGCAAATCTTTGGGACTTGGAATCACCTCCTCTGCGGTGATGGGCTCAGTACTATAGGAAGGTGGTAGAACATCAGAGTTGGAGCCTAGTGGGAGGCTTTAGGTCTCTGGGGACATGTCATGGGGTGGGATTATGGGACCCCCATTACTTCTTTGCTCTCTATCTTGTGGCCCAGCCTGAGGTGGGCAGCTTTCCTCTACCATGAGCTCCTACCACGATGTGCTGACTTCACCACAGGCCCAGAAGAAACACAGCCAACCAATCAAGGACTGAGTCCTCCAACACTGTGAAGCAGGTAAACCTTTTCTCTCGATAAGCTGACTGTTTCAGGTGTGTGAGAGTGACAGAACGCTGACTGAAACAATGCTAGATGATTATTGTTGGGGGCTGTCCTGTGCATTGCAGGATGTTTAGTAACTTCTCGGGTCAATTCTGCTCAATAGTTGTTGTTATGGATTGAGAACTGGTGGTCAACTTAACGCCAGCTGGATTACATCAGCGTGGCACTGAGCAGAGATGTTTCACCTGAGGAAAGTTGCCAGCATAAATGGAGACGTGGAGAAGGAGAAGGGAGAGCGTTTAGAACGTTAAGGCATTATGGCATTGAGACGTTGAGGTGTTGTGAGTTCTCCTACGTGTTGCTGCTTGAGCCATTAGGTTCTCCTGGAGAAGCTCTGGTCCTCACATCAAGCATTGCTTCCTGGCTCCGGAGGGGAAGATGTGTGCTGCTTGGTCTCCAGGATGAACTTGTCACACTGGCTTCCTGGCATGTACCGGACTGTGCTTGTCGTCGGAGGAGCTCGGGGCCTCCATGTTGCTGAGGATGGCTGTGGTGCTTTTCAGGACAGCCTTGGTGTTTGTTGTGAGTGTGACTTCTCGGCTCCAGCGTAGAACCCTCGACCTATCAGCACAGCTCCTTCTCCCTGCTGGCACAGACTTCCTAGTTTCCACCGCTGACCTTTGGGCCTTACTGGCACAGATCCGTAAAAGAGACTGGCGTGAGTCCTTCTTGTGGGCTCTAGACCTCCAGTTGGACTTGTGGGAGGCATTGTCATGAGCTCTGGGTCTTTATCTGGGCTCATGTGGGACAATGCTGTGGGATTTGGGCCCTTGACTGAATATTTTATGTCTTTGGTGTTGTGAATAGATTTCCTGCATTAACTTGTGTTAACTCTGGGTGACCATCATAAAAATAATATTATAAACTCCATGTCCTGATTCTAATTGTTCTCTGTACAACCCCTGACTACAACAGTTGTCATCATGTCTCCTGTCCTTCTTTGTGACAACCAAAAATATCTTCAGACATATCCAAAGGTGACCTCAGAAGGAAATGGTTCACAACATTTGGATAGAAGCCAAAGCGTTTTCCACTATGGCTGTTTGAACTTGGAAACACAACTACACCTCTCTGTGTCATTTCTTCACCTTTCATGGTTCTTATATCACTGTGCTATGAAGACATAGTGCGTTTATAAATAAAGAGCAAGTTCAGCACAGTGTCTGGCCCTCAGGAGCACTCTGCTGGGTAACATTTTGTCTTCAGTGTAAACTGCGAGGAAAGGGCAGCCATCTTTTGTGAAGAAGAAACCTACCAGGCTTTGGGGACGAAGAAGATGAAGTGGTAGCAGAGGCTGGCACACATGTGCCAGGCCTTTCTTAACAGGGTCCTGGGACTTCACACCTTGCTGCCCACCTCGGACTGAGCTGAGGGTGCAGCAGTGAATGTATTATTCTACTTGCCTGGCCAGGACAGGGGTGTCCAGTGGGACGTTGGCCTTGGCATGAAAAGTAGGCCCAGGGCCATCATGGCAAAGTTTTAGAAAAGGTGCATTATGGGTGTGTGCAATGCCCAGGTTTATTTTTTCAGAGTATTTTTATGGATGAACTATTAGTCTTAAGAGCTTTATTATATTAAACAATGTATAATTAACAGGAAAATAAAATATCAATCAAATATTAAATTCTAATATGCAATGAGTAAGTAGAATAAGCATCAACATTTTCAACATCAACTGTTTACCTGCTTACAGGATCTAAAAAATAATGGCAGAAATAAATTCCTATATAATGGCAATGGAAATAGAAACAAAACTCTGTCACAGAAGTAATTTTTGATCCACTCATCACACCTAAGGCAGTCTTCATGCATGACAACCGTGTATTCCACACACAAAGCTCACTTACACGGACAGCACAGGGGTTTAACTTTCCTTTCCTCTTTGGCAGGCCATACCTGTCACCTCTCTTATCTCCCTCTTTTGTCAGGAGCTTCCTATTATATTATACAATATCCATTTAGCAGGAAAATAAAATATCAATAAAGCAAAATATCAAATATGTAATGAGTGTTTAGAATAAATACCAACATTTCCAACATTAACCATTCGTTTGTTTTCTAAATCTAAAAGTTAACAGAAATAAATTCCTATGTGAACTACAATGCAAATACAAATAAAACTGTCACAAAAGTAATGTTTACTTCAATTATGATATCTAGGGCAGTTTTCACATGAGAACATCATATTCTATACACAAACATCACTCACACTGATAGTACAATGGCAAGCAGAAACACCGAAATGACACCCAGGATTCGGGGGCGCATTTATTTAACATCACACAGGCACTGTCTGGGGGACAGTTGTCCCTCAAAATGTTATGGCGTCTGCAAAGGGGAGGTACAGAGGTAGACTATTTGACTTTGATTGGTTCTTAAAATATGCATCACAGTGGCAGTCATCTCTAAGAAACAAAAGTAACAGGAACTGTGACCTGGGCAACTAACAAACTGATACTGACTAGGGGCATAGGGGATGCATTTTCTGCTAGAACAGCACATGTGCTTTGTTTTCCTCAGGAGCAAATTCCCTGCTATAAATTTCCCTCTTAGAACTGCTTCCATTGCACCCCGTAACTTCCATTATGTTGTATCGGCATTATCATTTAATTGTACATACTGTTTAATGTTTCTAACTTCATATGGAATTAGTTATTTAAGAGAGTGGTATTTAGTTTTCATGTGTTTATGGAGCTTTGGGAGCTTCTTTGCCATTGATTTCCAATTTCATTGCACTATGGTCAGATAATATGCATAGGGTAATTTCAATTCTTTTGCATTTACGTATGTTCTGTGGGCTGGTGTGTGGTCTGTTTTGGAGACTACTTCGTGTGCAGCTGAGAAGAAGGTGGATGAAATGCTCTGTAGACATGTACTAAGTCTATTTGTGCACAGGTTTGGTTCAGTTCTGATATTTCTAAGATTTTCTTGGTTGGTAAGTTCTTACCTAGATTTTCAATTTCATTCACTGATATTGGGTTATTTAGAATTTTTATACCTTCTTGATTCAGTTTTGGTAATTCAAATGTGTCTTGGAATCTGTGCATTTTTTCTGCATTTTCCATCTTATCAGCATAAAAGTTTTCAAAGTAGGTATTGATGATATTCTGGATTTCCATAGGGTTTGTTGTGATTTTACCTGTTTCATTTCTAATTGCATGAATTTGAGTCTTTTCTTTTTAAACTAATGAACTTAATGTTGCACTTCAAGTTTCTAGAAAAAGAAGAGCAAGTCAAGCCCAAAGCTTGTAAGAGGGAGGAAATTATAAAGACTAAAACAGAAGTTAATGCAATGCAGACTAAGAGAGTAATACTAAGAGTTAATGAACCAAGGCGTTTGTCTTGGAAAGATTAAATAGGGGCGACTGAGGCGGCTGGTGTCAGGGCAGGTGAGCCAAGGCAGAAGGTTTTGGGGGGCCCAGTGGTTTTTCAGTGATCTCTTATTTTGTCCATCCATCTTTGGGGTGGTCTTCGGCCCTGTGGGGAGTGTGGACAATTTTCTTTTATATATTTGGGGTTATATATTTGTGTACACTTTTATGATGTTTGGGGTTGTTTGTTTCTTTGTTTTGTTTTGTTTTGTTTGAGGCAGGGTCTCCCTATGTAGCTCAGGCTGCCCTCGAACTCGCAGCGATTCTCCTGCCTCAGCCTCCCGAGTGCTGGGGGGTACAGGGTGTGCGTTACCACGCCAGGCTTGATGTTTGTTTATAATTAGATTTATAAGATGTAATCTCTACCTATGAGGTCTGGTCTCTCGGGGTCTCCGAAGGGTGCTCTTGTGCCCGACTGCATCTGTGTGCCTCTAGGCACCTTCTCTTTTCCAACGCCTGGCTTTGCTATCTGCTCTTTAGCCTCGGGGCCAGCAGCAGTGGCCCACAGAAGCAGGCGTTAAAGCGGGCTAGTGGGCGTCTCGCCCCTGTCTGGGTGTCGCTGGGCTCTGCGGCTCTGCGACACTGCTCAGCGGGAGTCACACGCAGCCTGTCGGTGAGCTCTGAGGTGCCCACGGGTCAGGGGCTCCGCTGCAGCACCAGCGGCACCACGCTGGGTCCTTCCGTCGTCGTCGCCATCCGTGCACACGTGCGGGCAGACTGGCCACCTCTCCTGCGGGATTCTCGCGCCGGCTGCTAGCGCCGAGCAGGCCTTTCCGGTGACCACTAGGGGGCGCGGCGAGGGGCGGGGCGGGCGCCGCTCACCCAGGGGGCGGGGGAGGGGAGCTGTGGGCGGGCTAGCTGCCGGCTGGAGGTCGCCCCTTAAGGGCTCCCTAGTTTTGGGGCCTCATTGTATTTATGTATGCTTAATTTTTTTATTTTACAGTAATCTCAAATATCCCTAAAAATCGCAAAAAATAAAATAAAAAATAGCATACAGAACTCATACGCGCTCTGCTCTGAATCTACAAGGAGTATTTCGCTCCGTTTCTTTTCTCATTAGTTTCCTGTAGACACAATTTTTTGCATCTAGGAGTAAGTTGGAGACACTGTCACTCTTTTCTCAAAAAACAAGTGTGCTTTCTTATGGAGCCACAGAACTATTAGGAAAACCAGCAGGTGTAACAATGGTGCTGTGTTATCGCCTAATCCACAAATCTCATTACAGCCCCCCACGGTTTCAGTCACGTCCTTTATAACAGTCCTTTCTTCTGCTCAGGAGCCAACCCAAGGTCACACGAGGACTTGGCAGCCCGACTGTTTCTCCTTTAATTGGAACCGCTGCTCAGTCACCTCCACCTTGCCTGATCCTGACGGAGCAACTCATGTAGTGCAGTGACCTTCAGTCTGAGCTTGTCTGAGGTTTCCTGGGACTGGATAGGGGCTGCGTTTGGGTTAGGGATGCTGCGTGTTGAGTGTGACTCTGGGATTTCTTAAACGAGTGCCTCACGCATGCCCATTGCGGTGCGTGACTGAGACACAGGAAGGAGATTAGGACTTAGCAGTCCCTACCGGTAGCTGGCGTTTACCAAGGGCCTGCTCTTTCTGCACCAGGTGATCTGAGGGACATTTTCCTCCACAGCAAGTAGCCCACTGCGTTTGAAATGTGCTCCTACATTTCACATCCTCTTCACATGAGCTAGGTCCTTCAGCACTCACGACTCCCCGTGTACTGGGAACCGAGCCTCAGCATGGCAACGACAGGCAGGACTCTCGGACGCTAGAGTGTGGGCACCTACCTGGTCCACACCTCATGCCACGCCTCCATTTAAAACCTCCCACTCACAAAGGCGGGGTGAGGAGAGCAGGTTTGAGCAGGAAACATTCCTTGACCACCAAACAGCGGCCCACAAGAGGCCTCCTACTCCCAGGGTGGGGTTTCCCCTCCAGAGGGAGCCCCTGCCGCCGGTCATCTCCGCACTGGACTCAGACGTGGGCTAGTGAGCCCTGCAGATTTGATGGAAAGAGCAGCTTCTGGTCTGAGACTTGGGATTGTTTTGCATGGTGGGTTTTAGGAGCTGTGGTGTGAAGTCACTGAACACGTCACCCTCCTCAGGCAGCGGTGCTGTGGTTTGAATATAGTTTATCCCCTCTGAAACTCAGACTGAAATGGAATTGAGAGGTGACAGGGCCTTTAAGGGGTGAGTAAGTCTAAGGGGAGCTCATGCCTTTTGCCTTTGTTCCCGCTTTCATTTTTCCAACCTGCACTGAAGCAGCACAAGCCACTACCCAATGCAGCCCCTTCATCTTGGATTTTCAGTCTTCTCAACTGCGAGCCAAAGTGAGCCTCTTTTCTTTTTTGATTATCCAGCCTCAGGGATTCTATTGCAGCAACACAAAGGTGAATAGACAGTTTCTGCCAGTGAGGACTTGAATATAAATAATGAGTTGGACTTGCCTTTGGCTTCACTGATTTTTCTGTACGTCTGAGCTATTAAACCAGGCTGGGTACAGATGTAGCCACACAGGGACACCCACTCTCAAGGGAGGTGCGTTTCCTAGGGAAGAGACCGCGGGAGCAATGTCCCGAGTCCCCACACGCAGCCTGTCACCTGCAGCTTTAGAGATGGCAGCCTGCACAGAGCAGGAGAGGGGACAGACACAGAGCCCCTGGTGCCACCAGGGTAAGAGGCAGAGTAAGGAAGCTGTGCCCCCCTCCCGCCACTGGCTGTGGGGCCCAGGGCAACGTGCCCAACCTTGAAGCTCATTACACAGTGACCCACTCAGGGGCTGCTGGGAAGATGGCAACTGAAGGGAGGACGCGTGAAAACCATGGACCCAGCCCCAGGAAAACAGCAGAGAAAGGCACACCAGTTGCCATGGCCATCCGCCTGCTGTGTCCTCGAGTGACAATGATCCCTTTGAGGATAGCAGCCTAGTGTCCCCAGCCCCTTACCCTGCAGTGTGGCCTGCCCGTCTCTACTCGGTTCTAACACCCATCCCCCTGCGCACGCTTTGTCTGTTCTGGCATTTGGGGTCACTGGGAAGAGATGGCCAAACTTGGTTCCTCCTGTTCCTGGCCCTGTTGGGTCCCTGGAACCCCAGTCCCCAGAATCCCAACCCAGGCTGCAGGACCACCCCCGAAGGGTGAGCAGACCATGCCTGTGGAGAGTGTGACCCAGCTCTCAGAGGAGAGGGGAGAGGGGCACATGAGGCTTCACAACCCCTCTGATGGGTTGGGAGAGTCAGAAAGCACCGTGACTTCACTGGCATAACGTGGCCTGCATCGCTGAGAGTCCCATGAAGCTGCTGGGGTCCGTGGACCATGGTGGAGTGCTTGCAAAGCCCAGGAGAGAGGCTGAGGACAGTGAGAGGCAGCAGTGTCGGTACCGGGACCTGGGCGACACGGATGCTGAGATGGAGCTGCTGCAGGGCATCCAGCAGGGAGCCTTGGACAGAGGCGTATCTTAGCAAAAAGAGCTGTGTGCTGCACTCACCTCTTCCGCAGCTGCTGGGGTCTCCACCTGCTGGTCCACACCCGCCTTAGGGGCCTTCACAGTCTCTTCTGTGCCAACCTTTAATCATTCAGTTATGGGTTGCAGGCCCTCTAAGGATGGGGTGAGCACATTAACACCACTGTGTGGGGCAAAGGTTCTGGGAGCTGGCGCGATGCCCTGCAGCTCTGTTCCAGCCAGGTGCTGACCTGCGAACATGCCTCTGGCTTACTCTTCTCCTCAGCAGCGTCATCCCCAGTTCAGTCTTGCCAACTTGACTGGCTTTCAAGCCACCCAGGAGACTAGTAAAGCACCCTTCTGGGTCATCTGTATCTGGTCCCTGACCCCTTCCTCACTGACACTGTTGCCCCGCTCTGCTTCCCAGCCCCCAAGGACTAAGCGTCTTTGCTCTTTGACATCCTTCCACCTGCTATGTCTGCCTTGAAGCCAGCTGACCAGGGACTGGGTCCTCCAACACTGTGAGTTATTTTTGGGAGCTGATGGCAGGAAAATAGCATGGCAGAGACAAGCCAGTGCACGTTGTCCATAACCATTAATGTGGATGGCCTCAGTTCACCAATAAAAAGAAACACAGGCAGAGTGGAGCAAGAGACAGGATCCATCAATATGCTTTATACAGGAAACACATTTAACCCAAAAAGGAGTTCATAAACTGAAAGTCAAAGGAGAGAGAACAATGCTGTATGTGACAGGGGACCAGCTCACCCAACAGCTGCAGGATGCGTAAGAAAGATGTGGCATTTTTATACAGTGGAAAGCTACTCAGCTATAAAGAAAGATAACTTCGAGGCTCTTGTAGGTAAATGGATATAAACTTGAGATCATGCCCATGGGTGAAACGGTTCAGAGTCACATGGTGAACATCATGTTGTCTTCCTAGTATAAAAAAACTGAAGAAGTTAATGGGATCTAAAATGCACAATAGATACTGTGAAAGTGAAAGAGGAGGAAATGTCTAAAAAAGCAGTGGCCATTGTTAATGTATCCTGTTTTGGAACCCTATATTGTTTTCATTGTTCTGTTTGGTTTTATTCTGTTTTATTTTGTTTTGTTTTGTTTTGTTTTATTATATTTGATGGCATGAACAGCTATTTCAAAGATAACAAAGTTTATTGGTAGCCATTATTGATTTTCTACTATCTTGTTTTGAAGCCCTGTATTGCTGTCATTGTTTTGTTTTGATTGATTTTATTCTATTTTGTTTTGTTTGATTATATTATGTCTGATGGTATAGGCAGCTACTTTGAAGATAGCAAGAGGTATTATGGTAGCCACTGTTGATTTACTATTGTTTTGAAGTCTTGTATTGCTTCCATTGTTGTTTTTATTGGTTTTATTCTGTACTATTTTGTTTGGTTTTATTATGCCTGATGGTATGGGCAGTTATTTTGAAGATAACGAGAGGCATTATGGTAGCCATTACTGATTTTCTTCTATACTGTTTTGAAGTCCTGTACCGCATTCATTGTTTTGTTTTGACTGACTCTATTCTGTCTTATTCCGTGGTTTTATTCTCTTAAAAAAATCTCCCCTACTTTAAGTTGTATCACATATTGTGCCCTAGTGACGGGAAAGCTTCAAGTACACCTGTTTACAGATTTAAGAAAACAGAAGTTTAGATAGTTGGAGATCTAACCAGCAGCAGAGCTGGCCTTCTGATGCCAGAGCTCAGTGACTTACCCAGAATGCATTCCTGAGACTTCAGCCCTCAGAACTGGGTTGCCTTTCTGCACAGGCACATGTCTTGTTCTTTCTTTCTTTTTTTTTTTTTTTTTAATAATTTTATTTAAAGAGGAAAAAATGAAACAAAATAAAACAGAATAAAGGGTCGCAACCATACAGTATTCCAAGGAAAAAAGGAAAAGTACAATAAAACCTAAGAAATTATTACTTGACTAATTACATACTGACTTCTTGGAAATAGTTGTTCAAATTACAAAGTTAAAACATGTAAAGTAGACATTCAAACAGTGAGACTGTTAACAGTTCTGCTCCACTATCTTACAAAAACAACAATATGGTCATCCATCTTACCCACTCAAATATACATACAATTATATCAATAGGGTAAAATTAAATACAACAAAACAGAGCAAAGCGGATCACAAGAAAGCAATGTAAGACATAAATTTCAAAGCTAGACAATTGGAGATATTCACTCTCTATCATAGTGACTTTTGTTTTCTTCCAAATAGTTGTCCATATTGTCACATATAGGGAATTCACATGAAACAACCTAGTATGGGATTGATCTGAGCAGGACGAGGAGGGCATTACAGGTCTTCAAGACCAGACATTAGGGAAGCCATGAATGGCTGTCATAATGTCTCGCATTCTCCTCAAAACAGCTGTCCATACCTTCATGTGTGTTGAACTTAGACAAGGCAAAGCAAGCTAAGATCACTTTGAACAAAAAGTGATAGTTTTGCTGGACTTCATATCATGACATTATGGAATCAGCACTGGGTATTGTAGTGTCTCTTTTTCTTCAAAGTAGTTGTTTATTTCAACATGTGTTATATAGTTGGTTCGCGTAACCTGTTTATAAGCTCTACACATGGGTGAGTCTCTACATGTATATCTATCATTTCTGTATTAGCAGGAAAAACAAAACAAAGCAAGATAAAACAATTCCTAGAACAACATGAGGCAGAAAAGTCACATAAAACCTCAATACAAGGTGATCTACAATGGTTACCATGGTGTCTCAGCAGTATATAACAACATTAATAAAAACAAAGCATTAAAGACATTATAAGACTACAAAAGCAAGTAATAATCAAACCAGAGTGGGTATCTTAGTGAATCTTGTCATCTTCAGTGTAGTTGCCTATACTCTTAGACTTGATGGATACATCACAACAGATTTAAATAAAATCAGTCAATACAAAGTAGCAATCTAACAAACCAGATTCAAATAAGATCAGCCATAATAAGACAGTATAAGTTATAAAGGGCTTCAGATTAAGTTGATAGGAAAATTAGGGGTGATTACCGTAATATGTCCTCTTATTTTTGGGATAGCTGACCATGTCCTCAAGTCTAGCGTA
>PVJX010006118.1:0-80077 GCA_004027295.1 Dolichotis patagonum
ACTTTACATGTTTTAACTTTGTAACTTGAACAACTATTTCCAAGAAGTCAGTATGTAATTAGTCAAGTAATAATTTCTTAGGTTTTATTGTTGTTGTACTTTTCCTTTTTTCCTTGGAATACTGTATTGTTGCTACCCTTTATTCTGTTTTATTTTGTTTTGTTTTTTCCTCTTTAAATAAAATTATTAAAAAAAAAAAAAGAAGTTGTCACCTGTTTTAAAAGTGTGATACGGAAGGTCCCAACCCATTCTCATGGGTGGTCACCAATGAGTGTGGAGTGGGGTCTCAGAGAACAAGAGGGTAACAGTTTTGCCTCGGGCTGCCCTGTCCAAGGGATGGTAACAGATAGGTTTTCTGACACAAGCTTGCAAATTTTAGGAACGGAAACAAAAAACCCCCAGACAGCAGCTCACCTGTGATGACTGAGAAGTGATGGTGTTGCATGCAGATTAGTGGCGGCAAGTAAACAGCCCCATAGGACAAATAAGGTGGTTCATAGGCAGGAGCTTAAACTGGGAGGGAATCCCAGGAGGTAGTGTTCTGCCATCTGAGTCTCAAGGCACCATAATGTTAGAGTATTATGGCACAATAGAGAAGCAAAAGTACAAAATGAACAGGTTTATTGAATTGAGGGCATGGAAAGAAGCACACAACCCATGGTGGTTGGGCTGTGTCCTTTGACCAGATACAGAGAGGCAGAGGGTAAATTGTTACAGGCAGCTGAGCTAATTAGAAATATTATAGGCAGTCAGACAGGGCTCGCTAGGACCTCGAAGAAGCCAGCACTGAGGACCAGATATCTGATGACCCTGGAGGAGACACACCTCTTGCAGTGGGCCAGATCTCAAGACAGAAGGCAAAACAAATGCAACCACACCCTTAAGTATAATCCTTAGGGGTTAAATCTGGATCACTTTGAGAAACCAAGAGTCACCATCCCAACCCCCTATAAAAGGAGTCACTGATCTCTAAGAATGCCTGCTTTCTATGTGATTTGCCTCCCCATTTGTTCCCAATTTAATCAGTTTTACCTGAACTGTTAATCTTATTGGCTAAACATAGCACGTTCCCAGTTTTTCCCAGTTTAGACCCACCTCACCTCATGGTTTTATTCTATAAAAATCTTGAGAAAATACAGAATCTTTGGCAACCTGCTTGGGACCCCTTCTGTGTCTCTCTCAGACAGAAGCTTTCTTTCTCTCAATAAATATTTCTACTCTTAACCTCCATTGTTCTTAAAAGTAATTCTTCGATTTTAGAGAACACAAACTTGTTCCAGACATAGTGGGTCAGGAGTTTCATTCCCCTATATCAATATGACCTCTGATTGAAGTGGCGCATGCGGTGGATATTGATGATGTGTGAGGAACAGATTGGAATTCTCTGTGCCTGCAAACAGGAAGGGAAGTTGCAGTTAGGGCTGAAGAAGAAGCAGGAAGTGGTAAGCGTTCCTGTTCTGGCCTTCCACCACGTTAGACCACCGCCATAATTGTACAATAATTTATACTAGGGAAAGAACCTTTCTGTACAATGGGGCTAAAGTGAGGGTACCAGGTACCATAAATTTCTTTTGCTTGTTTTTCCTGTTTTGTTTTGTCTTTTTTGAGACAGGATCTTGCTATGTAACTAAGGTTAGCTTAGAACTCATTAGGTAACCCAGGCCTCACACTTGCTAGATCCTTCTGTCTCAGCCTCCTCTTTCAGTGCTGGGATTACAGGCTTGCAGTACTATGCCCAACTCAGAAGTGGGAAATTGAGGATGAATTTGCCTGTCAATGTTTTGGCTTTAGAAATGGAAGTGACCTAACATGTACCCCTAAATTATCCAGGTATGGGGGAGCATAGCTGTAATCCCAGCACTTGGGAGGCTGGGCAGGAGGATCACTATTGGTAGAGGGGAAAGAAATTCCCAATGTACTACGTGCCCAGTATGAGTTTGTGTTTTCTAAAATCAAAGAATGAATTTTAGGAACAATGGACATTAAAAGCAGAATATACTTCTTGAGAGAAAGAAAGCTTCTGTCTGAGAGAAAGATAGATGGGGTCCTGAGTGGGATGCCAAAGATTCTGTCTTTTGTAGGGACCAGGAGTTGAGATGGGTCCAAGGTGGGGGAAAACGGAGAATTCACAAGATAGGCATGAGGTGGGACGGAACTATGGTCAATCAATAAGATTAATTGTTCAAGGGTTAGGGATTTAGCTCAGCAGCTCAAGGGCTTTCTGGTAAATGCAAGGTCCCGAGTTCGATCCCAGGCACAAAAAAAATAATAATAATAATTGGTAAAATTGATTAAATCAAGGCCAAAAGAGGAAGCAAGTCACATAGCAAGTGGGTATAAAAAGCAGTGATTCTTCTTGTAGGAGCCTTAGGATGGTGACTTCTGGCATCCTCAATGTGATTCATACCTATTTAGAATATTAATCCTTGAGGTTTATAGTTAGGGTGTGGTTGTATTTGTTTTGCTTTTTGTCTTGAGATCTGGCCCACAGCAAGAGGTGTCTGTCTCCTCCAAGATTACAAGATATCCAGTCTTCCGCACTGGTTTTTTTCTCAAGGGCCCAGCCCTGTCTGACTGCCTATATTTTTAACTAACTCAGCTGCCTGTAACACTATGAGTTTGAGGCCAGTCTGGAGTACATAATGAGCTTAAGGCCAGCCTGAACTAGATAGTGAGACCCTGTTTCAAAAAAACAAAAATAAATGTAAGAGTTCCTTGAGAAAATCACTAGCAATGGGAGAAAAAGATGGAGCAGAAACACAACACCATAAAGTTACAAATTCTAGTTGAAAGCGTAAATTTAATGCACTCCCTTAAGAAACAATTCAATTTTTTAAAAACACAGTAAATTCATTTTGAAGTTTACATGGTGAAACAGGGAAAAGTAGTCAAATTTTCTAATAGAATAATGAAGAGAACTAATCTAAGTAGGTCTCAAACATATTTTATAAAATTAAAAAAAACAGATGGAGGATGTGGAGAAAATGAAACTTACACCAGACAGGTGGGAATCAGTGTGGCATTGATATAGGGGAACAAAACTCCTGACCTACTACTATACGTCCAGTACGAGTTCATGTTCTCTAAAATTGAAGAATGAATTTTAGGAACAACAGAGGTTAAAAGCAGAAATATTTATTGAGAGAAAGAAAGTTTCTGAGAGATAGACAGAAGGAGTCCCAAGTACGTTGCCAAAGACTCTGTTTTTTCCCAGGATTTTTATAGAGTAAAGACACGAGGTGAGGCGGGTCTAAGGTGGGGAAAATTAGGAACTTACCAGGTAGACGGGCATGAAGTGGGACAGAGCTATGGTTAACCAATAAGTCTAATTGTTCAGGTAAAATTGACCAAATCAGGGACAAATGGGGAAGCCAGTGACATAGCAAGGGAGCATTCTTTACAGATCAGTGACTCTTTTTTATAGGGAGTTAGGATGGTGACTCCTGGCTTCTCAAGGTAACCCATACTTGATCCCTAAGGATTATACTTAAGGGTGTGGTTGCATTTGTTTTGCCTTCTGTCCTGAGATCTGGCCCACAGCAAGAGGTGTGTGTCTCCACCAAGGTCACCAGACATCTGGTCCTCTGTGCCAGCTTCTTTGAGGGCCTAGCCCTGTCTGACTGCCTATAATATTTCTAATTAGTTCAGCTGCCTGTAACAGCATTTCCTCAGAAAGCTAAAAGTAAAACTGTCCCAGCTATTCCACACCTTGGTGTATAGCTAAAGGAAGTGAAATCACAATATGATAGAAATAGCAGCATATTCACATAGATTGCTGTACAAATCACCACAGCAAAGATGAGGGATCAGGTGATCAGGGTGTGGCAAACTCGTTGGGGAAGTAGGTGTGACCTGGTAATTATAAGATCCTGGACACATGCGCAGAGCAGTTCCCAAAAGCCTGCTTGTGAACTGCTCTCCAGACCGCAAGCAGGTTCTCAAAAGGACTGGTGGACCCGACATCAGCCTGAGAAGTGGGATCCCAGTGTGGCCTCTCACTCAGTATTACAGACAACTTGGAAATATTGTAGACAGCCAGACAGGGCTAGCCCCTCAAGGGACTCAAAACATTAAGACTGTGGCCACAGGCACATGGGTTAGAGGCCAGGCCTCAAGATAAAGCTGGAATGTCCAGACCTGCATGCTTCCCCAAGGGATAAGATAGAGGTAACACTTGGTGCAATAAATCCTAGATAGACATCAGTAACCTTGGTGTATGACCAGACCCATAGCTTCCTGCAAAGTTCTTTGTTCTTCCCATGTATCCTTGATAAGGGTGACCTGCTTCCTCACTGGCTTAGTATTACCTAAATTGCTCTACTTATGATCTTATTGGTTGGTCATAGCATTAGCCCACATGGTACTCACTTCATGATTTTGCTCTATAAAACTTCCTTTGAGAAGTGGGTTCCTGGACAAACTGCTTGGTTCCCCTCCTATCTCTCATGGGAGCTGTCTCTCAATGAAATTCCCTACTCTTAACCTCCCTTGTTCCTTACAATTAATTCTTCCATTTTGGGCAACAGGAACAGGGCACATGGGACACCCACCAGGTTGGGCGTTATATTTATTCCCCCTATATAATTCCGAAAGGCCTATATATCATTAGAACCCGTATGTGGAAGTTGTCGCGGGTTTTCACGAGATTTGGACAGTATAAAAGGACTCACGCCTTACGAAGCGCTCACTGAGGTGACTTTTCTCGCAGTGGCCCACCGTGTTTCCCCTAGGGTGTCCCTTTAATGCTTTTTCCTCTTTTCCTCTGCTCCAGCGTGCTGTGCACAGCCAGCTTCTCCTTCTCAAGTAAACTTGGCCACTGCGCTTTGTGCTTTTCCTTCACTTTTTTTGTTCAAAACAAGGACTGGAATCTTAACTCCAGAAGGAGCCGCTGGAAACCGAGAGGCTGGGAATGTGTAGTTGGGGAGCCTCTTTCAGAAGGAGCCACCGGAGGCGCTGCGGAGGCGCCGGTCCCCTGGGGAGAAGCGGAAGGCGGTGTGCGTACCCATGCAGCCAAGGTGAGTGAAGTGGGGGGGCCTCTGCCCGGCGGGGCGCGGGCGCGGTTACCCACCTGGTGATGCTGGACCAGTGGGACCCGGGCTGCATCATCCGCTGGAGCCGCTTGTCCCCGTCTGCAGGGAGCCCTGCGCCCCGCTGCAGAGGAAGCCGCCGCTGCAGCTCCTGGCAGACCAACTCCGGCGGGACCCAGTGCTGAAGAGCTGACCGCGCCAATGGCAAAGTGGGTGGATGTTACCACGATCTCATGACCAGAGGCAGGGACCTCCCCGCCCCGCCTCAGCCTGACAGGACCAGTAAGCTTAGTCTTCTGCCCGATTCTCCAATACTAGCGATTTCCAGAATATCCGAGAAGAAAAAGAGATTCTCCATGACTTGGAAGAAATTCAAGAAAAATGACGAGGCAACAAATCATGGAGAAAGGTCTCTAAAGAGCCAGCACAAGTGGAACTCCCAGAAGGACCGTCCGCCTCCTCATGTCCAGTGCCCGCTTGTAACTGACCTGCACCCAAGAGGGCCCCCAGTTTGCCCAGAGGGTTGTCACGCCAGCCTTTGACTCCGGGAGCCGGTTCGGTACCTGGAGGAGTCTAAGGATTGCGGGATGGTTGCAGTGGCTCATTACCAACAGAACTATCCCTAACCTGGGAGTCCCCAGAGGTTTTCAGCCAGATCCCAGATGAGGAGATCTAGGAAGTGGACATTCAGTATTGCAGTGACTAGGTGGTTTGGGGTGACTTCCTAGACCATGGCCCCAGAACCAGATGCTGGAAAGGACTATGGGCTCCTTGTTCTTTGAATGGAAAAGGACTGGGCAGCTGTGTGCAGGGACCATGGCCAAGGAAGCTGTCCTCTGAGCAGACAGGCCTGGGCTGGTGGGGATCTGGGTGGACGCAGAGGAGGGGAAGCTTGCTTCCCAATCAGTGGCCAATCGGGAGGGCCTTATATATGAATTTGAGGTCTTGGCCTCCTCTTCCCTACACCCTGTCTCCTGGCTGTTCAGTTTAATTAAGTCAGGAAAGTCCCTGATCATAAAGCAAGCAAAGATAGACAGATTCCTCATGGGTTATAACAGCGGTTTCCTGGTGTCACTTCCTGCCTACAAACAGGTTGGCAGCTTGACTGAAGATGCTGCTTTTGAAGTTAATCCTTTTCTGTGGTGCAGCATTAACCAAGCAGCCTTGAGGTTCTCAAAGTCTTGACATTTCTAAAAGACTAGCTTCTGACTGGCTCTTGGGAGATGAATTCTAAGCCTTTGGAAGATCTGGTATGCTAAGAGTGACCTCGTTTATCTAGGAGCTTTGGGCCTTGCAGAAGCACTTTGACCTCAGCAGAGGCTGGAAACTCAGTGAGCCATGTGGACACTGGGCTGTGTCAACACAGCTGACCCCCAGTAAAGCCCAGGATACTCAGCCTGGAAGGGCCTGCCTGTTGGGCAATATTCCATTGCTGGGAGAAGCAGCCCTGTTCTCAGGACTCCTTGGAGGAGCTTCATCTTGGACCCCATTCTTTCTGCCTTTTTCCACTTCTAGTTTTATTCTGTGACCTTTCATTGTAATAAACCATAACTGTGCATTTTAAAAAAATGAAATTCTGTCAGTGCAGGAAAATGGGTGGGCCTGGAGATCATTGAGCTACATAAGCCAGACTCAGAAAGGCAAGTGTTACATTTTTTCTTTCATATGTAGACTCTGAAACAAGAGACATGAAAGCATGGGGTCCTAGGAGTTCAGGTCCTGAGGTCCGGAGCAAAAAATTGAGCACAGTCCCCCAAAGAAGCATCAGGACCAGGCTTAATTGAAAGTTGAAATCCTCCTCCACAGTGGGAACGTGGCCCTGTCGGTAAGAGGAGCTCCACTCAGGGGACTTGGTGCTGGGGGTGGGAGAGGGGCTGGTGTGCAGCTCAGGTCACTGTCACCTTTAGCAGTGGACTTTTCGACCTTTTATGGCTCGCAATGTCCCCGGAGGATGCGGGGCACAGGGGTCAGATTTGCATAGTCAGTGGAGTGTTAATCAAGGCTGACTCAGCTAAGAGTTGCAGAAGATCACTGTGCCCAGGCGTGGGAACCTGTTGTATAGAAGCTGTTACCCACTTACTTTCTCCCACTGTGTTTAGGGCTAATGTTTAATTCAGAAGGTGGATCCAGCCCAGAAAGTGGGCTGTCCTTCTTTTCCAGCCATTTCCTTAGCTATCCCCAACCTCAAAAGTAGAAGGGAGACAGGCAAGAAAGAGGAAGGGGTAAGGAGGAGGGAAGATGTAAGAGAGGGTAATGGGGGGATGGATATGAACAACATGTTACATGTGTGTGTGAAAATGTTAGTGTAATGTAATATTTTGTAAAATCAATATGCATTATTGCTGATGTGGTGATGCATACCTGTAATCCCAGTACTTGGGAGGCTGAGGCTGAGTTTTGGGGCTCATGTGAGCTACATAGTAATTCAAGACCAACCTGAATGATATAGCAAGACCCTGTCTTGCAAAAACAAACAAAGTTCAGTAAAGACACAAATGTTTAGGGAAAGTTAGTGCTATACTCTATAAAGGTGATCCTTCAAATCAGCAGGAGGAGGACAGATGGTGTTGGGGGGACCAGGGAACCAACAAGGAAGAAACTAAAGCAGACTCCCATCTCTCAACAAAATAAATAGTGCATAGACCAAAGATTTAAACAGAAAAAGTAAGATCATGAAAACACAAGAAGAAATCAAGAGGAAAATATTTACATAAGCCGAGAATGGAGACAATCTTAGATGCATATAAATTCCAGAAGCCGTAATTTCTATAATTTTGATCATAAAAGTTTTGTTTTAATAGTTCTGCATAACAACAATCAAGAAAGTAAGTGGTAGAGCAATTACCTAATGTGCATAAAGTTCTTGGTTCTATGTCCAGCACTAAAAAAGGAAAATAAAAAGAAAAAAACCCCAAAAATAAAGGAAAGCAAAATGAAAAATGGCAAACAAAATAAGAAAAATTAAGATTCTTATCACAAAGGACTGATTTCTCCATTATTTAAATAACTCCTACCAAAAAAAAAATTAGAAAAATGGGCAAACGATAAGGGAGTTCATTGGAAATAAATAAAATTGGCCCTTACACACATGTAAAAACATGCCCAACTTTGCAATATGAGAAAGAAATTAAAGTTGCTCTGAGGTAGAGTTCACTGACCTGTTAGCAGCTATCAGGAACACAGAATTCCTCTATGCAGTACCTGTGGAAATAGAAATGGCTTCCATACCAGGAATGGTGGTACACACCTGTAAGCCCAGCACTGTGGAGGCTGAGTCAGGAGGATCATGAACTTGAGACTCACCTGAGGTAAATAATTTAAGAACATAGACTACATAGTAAGATTCTATCTAAAACAAAACGAGGGAGAGTATTTGTTCTGCCTGTGTGGATGAAATGTGGCAGTTTCTATCAAAATGATAAATGGATGTATAACTGGTAGTCCAGGTTGACCTTGAACTCCAGATCCTCCTGCTTGGCCTCCCATAATTACAGGTGTACCCCTCCATGCCTGGCTTGGATGTTGTCTTTTGACCCTGCAGGTGCCCTTTCAGGAATGTATCTGATATACAGGTGTGTGTGCAAAATGACTTGCATACAAGTTACGCACTATTAGCATTAGTTTGGGCTACACAGTGAGTTCAAACCAGTCTGACTTGCATAGTGAAATCCTATTGCCAAAAACCTAAGCAAAGCAAAGCAACAACACAACAACAAAAACTAGGGAAGAGGTGCAAGGAAGAATTTGCGTGTACCTTAAAGGAAATTTTAAAACAATCCTGACACTATCTGGGGAATGTACAGGCAGGCCCAGCCCAGTTAGAGTCAACCAGCCTTGGCATTTCAATGCCAGCTGCACCTTGTAAGATAGCTGTAACTCATCCAAGAAGTACATTTGGTTGTGTTAACTAGCTTCAAGAACAGACTGGCTTAGTTAATGAATGTGATCGACTCTACTCACTCACTCAAACCCCTGACTTTTCTGCTCTATGATAAGAAACTCCCTTCAGAAGAAGTTTAATTATCATTATTTGCAGATGACATGATCTACAGAGAATACACAAAAAGCTCCACTAAAAAACTGCTAGATTTAATAAGCAAATTCAGTAGTATAGCTGGATGCAAAGTCAGGACTCAAAAATCAATAGCCTTCCTGTGCATGAATAATAATCTCACTGAGAGAGCAATTAGGGAAACAATACCTTTCATAATAGCATCCAAAAAAAAATGAAATACCCAGGAATCAATCTAATGAAGGTTGTAAAACATCTTTACATTGAAAACTATAGTATTCTGAAAATGGAGATTGAAAATGATACCAGAAAATGGAAAAACATCCCTTGATCTTGGGTAGGAAGAACCAAAATAGTGAAAATGGCCATACTTCTAAAACTGTTATACAGATAAAATGCAATTCTGAGCAAAATTCCAATAGTATATATCTCACAGAATTAGATAAAATCCTAAAATTCATGTGGAACCAGAAGAGACCTAGACTAGAAAAGGCAATTTTGGGCAACAAAGACAAGATAGGGGCATCGCCGGAGATTTAGCTCAGTGGCTTAAGTGCCTGCCTCCCAAGCATGAGGTCGTGAGTTTGATCCCCGGTACCAAAAAAAAAAAAAAAAAAAAAAATTGGGCCGGGGATTTAGCTCAGTGGCTTAAGCGCCTGCCTCCCAAGCATGAGGTCATGAGTTCAATCCCCGTACCAAAAAAAAAAAAAAAAAGACAGGGGCATCACTATCCATGACTTGAAATTATACTATAAAGATACTATGATAAAAACAGCATGGTACTGGTGAAAAAAGAGACCGGAAGATCAAGGGAACAAATTAGAAGATGCAGAAATAACTCCAGACATACTAAGTCATCTTATCTTTGACAAAGGTTCCAAACATATTCACTGGAAGGAAGATGGCCTCTTTAACACATGGTGCTGGAAGAACTGCCTGTGCGAATGCCAAAGATTAAAATTGGACCCATATTTTTCACCAGGAACTAAACCAAATTCAAAATGGATCAAAGATCTAAATTTTATTTTATTTTTTTTTGGTACTGGGGATCGAACTCACGACCTCGCACTTGCCAGGCAGATGCTTAGGCCACTGAGCTAAATCCCCAGCCCAAAGATCTAAATTTTAAAGCAGAAATATTAAATCTGCTAGAAGATAGAATAGGTAAAACTCTTGAAGACTGGTTTAGGTAAAAACTTTATGAATAAACACTGATTGCACAGGAGCTATCACAAAGAATCAACAACTGGGATCTTATCTTACTAAAAAGCTTTTGCATAGCAAGAGAAACCACCAACAGAGTGAAGAGACAACCCACAATGTGGGAAAAAATGTTTTCCAGCTGTTCCTCAGACAAAGGATTACTATCAAGAACATATAAAGAACTAAAATAAATTGGACTTTCCAAATTTAAAGTCCCAATCCAAAAATGGGCATCTAATATAAATACAGACTTCTCAAATGAATAAATACAAACAGCAAATAAATATATTAAAGACTATTCAACATCACTGATCCTTTGAGAGATACAAATTAAAACAACACTGAGATTCTATCTCACCCTGGAAGGAATGTCTATTATCAAGAAATCAATAACAAATGCTAGAGAAGCTATGGAGAAAAGGGAGTGTTAGTGGGAGTGTAGATTGATGCAACCACTGCAGAAATCAGTGTGGAGATTCCTTAAAAAACTAGGATTGGAGGTTCCATTTGACCCAGCTCTTTCCCTTCTGGGTATCTTCTCCAGAAGAATTAATAATGTCATACAACAGTGATACATGTACAACCATGTTTATAGCAACACAATTTATAATAGCTAGATCTTGGAAACAACCCAAATGCATAGTAAAAAAGATGTGGTATTTTTATACAATGGGTACTACTCAGCCATAAAGGATAAACTCAAGGTTACAGGTAGACGGGTTGACTAGAGACCATACTCATAAGTGAAATAAATCGGACTCTCATGTATAAACATTGTATTATCTCCTTAGAGTGAGAAGCTGAAAGAAATTGTATGTATACAAAAAGATATTAAGGGCCAGGGATTTAGCTCAGTGGTGTAAGTGCCTGCCTGACTAGCACGAAGTCATGAGTTTGATTCCTGATACCAAAAAATAAATTAATTAATTTAAAAATATAGTTAAGACAGTGATACTACTGATTTGTCTTAGTTCATTGAAAAGTTTGTGCTAACATTGTTTGGATAATTAAATGCCAATATCTTATACTCTAAGTAACTAATTTAAAGATAATAATACACAATGTATTAACCATTGTTACCCTCTAATTATCTTGTTTTGAAATTTTGTTTCATTTTCCCTTCTATATAAAAAAGAAACTTGGGCCGGGGATTTAGCTCAGTGGCTTAAGTGCCTACCAAGCAAGCATAAGGTCGTGAGTTCAATCCCCGGTACCAAAAAAACAAAACAAAACAAAAAAAACCTTCCTGAAACCCCCTTCAGCCTAGAACAAGCCTGCCTGACATGACCCATCCTATGTAACCAATTATAAAATAACCTGTTATCAGCCTTTTGTATTTCCTGCCTAAAACATGAATAAGTGTCTGTTTAACCCCAAGGCGGGGCTGATGGTTTGGAACTTGGTTTCCCCCAACCCCCTAATGTAATAAAGGGTTGTCTTCCAACTGCTCAGGGTCTGTGTGTCTTCCATCTGATTTGCTCCAGGTTTTTTTCCATAACAGTGTAAATAAGTATTTGCTTGGACATGAATAGAGTTGTTGTCTAAGCTTGCTGTACTGAATTACCAAAATTTAGTGGCTCAAAACCAATTTATTCTCTTTCACTTTTGGAGGCAGAAGTCTGGAATGAGTTTCCTGGGGCAGCAGCCAAAGTGGCTGCAGGGTTTGGATTTCCTTGCAGGCTCTCAGGCCCCAGCATGAATTTCTTTGCTTGGAGAACTGCATTCCTCTGCTTTTGGTTTCTTCTCCATTTTCAAAGCCAGCAGCAAAACTTACTCAAGTTTCTCTCTGCCTCACTGGTCAGATAGCCTTTTATGACCAAGTCCCCTGTGAGTCCTTTTATCAGGATGCTTGCATTAGCACCTAGACCCCAGCTGGAGAACCCAAAATCAGCTCAAATTCTACACTGCCTCACATCTGTCAGGCTTGACCTGAGAAGGACCTTCACAGTAAACATGCTGCCCTCTATAAACAATAGGAAACCACTTAAAAGGACCATGCTTCCCTCAGCAAACAGAATGGATGGCCATAAAGAAATTTACGACTGGACATGCATTCTTCCAAGCACTGGGATGCCTAGCAGTGTCTGCATACCTCAGCTAACTATCCTGGAAACTTTGACCCCACACATTCCATCCAGATTCCTTGAAATTGTAACCCCCACCCCCAAATCCTATATAAACATAAGCTCTCCTCTGCACCACCTGCAGATACCATGCCAATATCAGCCTGCCTGTACCTAGACAGAATTAAACCCCTCTCCTCTCACACAGCTTGTCTCCAGGTGTTTCCTTGTCCGTTGTTAACAACATCTGTGAAGCCCCTGTGCCATATCAAGTGACATTCACAGGATCCAGGGATTAGGTCTTTGGAAGGTCATGTTTATCCTGTTAAACAAAATCTATGGCAGGCCATTGATTTGGTCTGCGCTTCTGCACTGGGCTCCTCAGACCAAACCAAAATGGCTCCACTCATGCTCGAATTCTGTATCACGAAAATAAAACTGTTGACCTGACCTATTGAGAAATCAGGAGTGTGAAGCCAGGTGTGGTGGTGCACACTTGTAATTCCAGCACTTGGCAGGCTGGAATTACAAGGCAGGAGGACTACTCTGAGTTCGAGGTCAGCCTGTATGTTACGGATTAAAAACTTGTGGTCAACTTAATGCCAGGGGAATTCAATCACTGTGCTGCTGAGCATAGATGTTTCACCTGAGAAAGGTTGCCAGCATAAATGGAGACGTGGAGGAGAAGGAAGTATGTTGAGGCACATTGATCATTGTGGGTTCTCCTATGTATTGCTGTTTGAGCCGTTGGTTCTCCTGGAGAAGCTCTGGTCCTCACACCAAGCATTGCTTCCTGGCTCCGGAGAGGGAGACGTGTGCTTCTTGGTCTCCAGGATGAACTTGTCACACTGGCTTCCTGGCATGTACTCAACTGTGCTTGTCATCGGAGGAGCTTGGGGCCTCCGTGTCGCTGAAGATGGCTGTGGTGCTTTTCAGGACAGCCCTGGTCTTGTTGTGAGTGTGACTTCTCGGCTCCAGTATAGAACCCTCAACCTATCAGCACAGCTCCTTCACCTGGCACAGACTTCCTAGTTTCCACCACTGACCTATGGGCCTTCCCAGCACGGATCCGTAAAAGAGACTGGCGTGAGTCCTTCTTGTGGGCTCTAGACCTCCAGTTCGACTTGTGGGAGGCACTGTCATGGACTCTGGGTCTTCACCTGGACTCATGTGGGACATTGCTGTGGGATTAGGCCCTTGGCTAAATATTCTGTCTTTGGTGTTGTGGATAGATTTCCTGCATTTTCTTGTGTTAACTCAGGGTGACCATCATGAAAATATTATAAACTCCATGTCTTCATTCTAATTGTTCTCTGCACAACCCTTGACTACAACACTGTACTGCGCCGAGTTCAACACCAGCTTGAACTGCATAGTGAAATCCTGTCTCAAAAAAGAAGGAGGAATGAAAGAGAAAAAGAGAAATCAGGAACAAGCTGAGAGCCAATCCTGAGAGCAGGAACTGCTGGGAGCAGTTTGGGCCTGCAGGATAATAACTCCCCTCAGCCTTAACCCTAATAAGGAAACTAACAGGATGTAAGATTATGCTAACTGATCTGCTTTTTCATACTTGCTGTTTCCTTGTTCATGTTATGCTAGTTTATAAATATCAACTGGCAGGCATGGTGGCACAGGCCTATAATCCCAGTACTCAGGAGGCTGAGGCAGGAGGATTGCCATGAATTTAAGGCCACCCTGGGCTATCTAGTGAGTTCAAAGCCAGGCTGAACTACATAGAGAGAACCTGTCTTTTTTTTTCTTTTGGTGCCAATTTTAAATACTTTTATTGGAGACATTGCATTTCCACTTATAACACAGTGCTTATAACTGCAATGTTATCTTTTCCCGGGGTGCATGTCCCATATTTAAGCATTGAGAATGTTCAATGCTTTACTATAGCAGTTAAACTTTAATAACTGCCACAGAATGCTAAATTTATATTCAGGGTTGGCTTAATCAACATCTCCAACGGTGGGCCCCAAGGAAGCACTGTGGGAAGGAGGTGCTCCCCCACCAGGGGAGCCCCCAGGCATTGCTCCAGGCAGGCCTGCCCCCTGCATTCTGGTATAGCTCTGTGCCACTGGGTTATATCCCGGCCCTGCAGTGTGATTCTCATCCAGCCAGCTGATGACTTCATTACACTTGTCAAGAACCTTCTGTTCATCTTCATCATTGATCTCGCCCTGAAGTTCCTCATCTTCAACACTTGATTTCACATTGAAAGCATAGGACTCCGGTGAATTCTTAGAGGACACCTTGTCTCTGATTCTCATCTTCAGCTTTGTACTTCTCTGTACCTGGACCATATGCTCTATGTCCTCCTTGCTCAATTGGTCCATGTCATTATTGACGGTAATCTTGTTCTCACTTCCTGTAAATTTGTTAACTGTAGAGACGCTGAAGCTGTTGGCATCAATATCAAAAGTGACCTCAATCTGAGGGACACCATGGGTTGCAAGAGGTGTGCCAAATTTGCCAAGCAGGTTGTTGTCCTTGGTTATGGCATGCTCCCCTTCATATCCCTGGGTGAGGTGATTGTCAGAGCTAGTGAAGGTCTGGGTCTGCCTGGTAGAAACAGTAGTATCGTGCTTGATGTGGATGGTAATGACTCTACCTGCAATTTCAGTACTGGCAGAAAGAGGAGTGGCATCGAGGAACAGCAAATCTTGAACATTTCAGACTTGTCTCCTATAGAAAGTCCATCTGGACCTCACTGTGGTCCAGTGGAATCTGCATTTGTAATCCCAGGGATAAGTTATTGAAATTCCAGTAAGTATTTCCAATCTACCACTCGCAGTGCAACCCATAGCAAGACTAAAGAGATAAATACATATCTGTAGTTGTGGGAAGCCATGGGGATCCTAAGTCCAGTTAGAACAATGGCTAACTGGAACAAAGGCCTCAACCCAGGGCTGAGCCTGGATTTTATTCATTTATGAAGAGCGAAGTGGCTCGGGGATGAGTGACTGAGAATGGCAGGAAGTATATAAGTGCTGTGAGCTGGGCTGGGTAGGCCTAAAATCCCCTCTGCCCTATGGAGAGAGAGAGAGAGAGAGAGAGAGAGAGAGAGAGAGAGAGAGAGAGAGAGAGAGAGAGATGGAGATGCATGACACAGTTTGACCAAGTAGGTCATGTTTAGGGGTCAGTGCTTCAGCTCTGATGTGTAGTCTTCCTGCCCTGAGACTTCATGGCCTCTTCCTGGTGACTCAGTCCCTGACGACAGCACCATGTCACTCCTCATCAGCAGCACACATGTCACTTGTCACTTGGCCCAGCTCATGTACACTAGTTGGAAGCTACAGGCAGAGCATCACTGACCTGTTGCATTGCTTTAAAGACTACATACCAGCACCTCTGCTAGACCCATTTGCATTGTTTAAAGCCAATTGAGGGGATAAAGAAATATCCCACCAAGCTCTGTACAAATCCATACATGGAGTCAGGGCCCAGTTTAACCAACATGGAGACGAATGCTCTTCTTTCAAGGCCAGCTGTCCTCGGGGTCCTCCACAGCCTCGGGATAGAGTGGCTGCCACCCAAGCAGCTGTGCCATAAGCAGCACCCTCATCAGGGTTGATGCTCTTATTTAATTCTTTTCCATTGAAGAAGGCTTATAGAAGCTTCTGGAGCTTGGGGATATGGGTAGAACCACCCACCAGGACAGAGCCATGGATCTCTGACTTGTCCAGTTTGGCATTTCACAGAGTCTCCTCTTCAGGGTGCAGAGTGCCACGGAACAGGTCGGCCCCCAACTCTTCACATCAAGTGTGAGCGATGGAAGTAAAGGAGTCCATTCCTTCCTAGAGGGAATCAACCTCCATACTGGCCTGGGTGCTGGAGGAGATAGTTCTCTTAGCTCAGTCACATGCAGGCAGGAGACAGCTCTCTTGTTCACACAGGTCCAGACAGTCCAATCAATGAGCTGAGTTGAAGATCACGATCTTTGGTCCCAGGCACAGGGCTTTGGGAACCACTGTATTTTCTGGTGCATTTCCTGGATCTCAGTTATTAACAGGTCACACCCACTTGCTCAGATGCTTTGCTCCGCTCTAATCTCCTGCCTCAATTGCTTTTCATGGTTTTATGGCTTTAAAATTTTTTTTTTATTTTAAAGATAATAAAACAAAGCAAAACAAAACAAAGCAGATCAGAACAAAATAATGCAAGCAACACAGGACTTCAAAACAACAGGAAATCAGAGGCTACCATGATGTCTCTCGTTTCCTTGGAAATAGTTGTTCATATCTTCACACACAATGAATTCAAACAAGACAAAATAGTATAAAACCGACCAAAACAAAAGAATGAAAGCATTACAGGCCTTCAAAACCAGACAATAGGAAAATCAACAATGGTTACCATAATGTCTTTTGTTCTCTTCAAAATAGCTATCTGGTTTTTCCAGGGTCTCTTTCCTTTTTGGGGGGACTGTTCATGTGTTTAATACTCAAGTGGTGATGGAATCATGTACTGCTGAATGCTAGTGATTGCTCTACCACTGACCTACATTGCTGGTTCTTTTTATTTTGAGACAAAGTTTCAAAAAGTTGCCCAGGCTGGCCTGGAATTTGTGATCCTCCTGCCTCTGCCTCCCAAATATCAGGGATTATAGATTGGCACTAGCATGTTTTTTATTTTTTTCATTTTTTGAGACAGGGTCTTGCTATGTAGCCTAGCCTGGCCTCAAATTTGCAGTGATCCACCTTCCTCAGTATCCTGAGTGCTGGGATTTCATGTGCACCACCATGCCTGGCACCAGTGGGTTTTTTAACCTTAATTTTTAAAGATTGGGGCTGTTTTTGTGGTGGAGCTGAGTACATGTGCAGGGCTGTGGCGTGGCCCAGGCATGGCTGAACTGAGAATGAGGAGACGCCTCAGGAGGCAAGATAGGCCACAGCCGAGGCTTCCTGGAGCCTTTCTGGATAGTTCTCCTTAATTGGCACCATCTGTTGCTCTGAGGGGTCCTTGAACCCCCGCCCAAGGTTCTGCTCAGGTTTCCTGCATTTTCCACTCAACTCCTTGAATGTTCTGATTAAATACGCGCTTCCCAGGGTCAGTCGGCCGCCGGCTAGCAGAGTTACGAGCTTTGCTGAGGATCTCACTCCTCCTGGAGCCCTAAAGACCATGCTGCTTGTCTCATTCCTTTGGGCCTTTGCTGTGCACCAATTTGGGGGATTAGGGATCTAGATACAGATCCCAACATTTTTGCTTGGCAGTAGTTTTGCTTTTGTTTCTGTCCCTGTCCTGTGTGTGTGTTGAGGATCCAACCCAGGCCCTTATGTGGCAGGTAACTGCTCTGTCACTAACCTGTACCTTGTCTGGTTACTGGGTTGCCCCTTTAGAATGGCTCGCCAATCAAAAGCACAGAAGTCCGATATACTGATCCTCACTTCACCCTGGTGATATAGGGGAATGAAATTCCTGACCTACTATATGTCCAAAACGAGTTTGTGTTCTCTAAAATTGAAAAATTAATTTTAGAAACAATGGAGGTTAAGAGCAGAAATATTTATTGAGAGAAAGAAAGCTGTCTGGGAGAGACACAGAAGGGGTCCTGAGTGCGTTGCCAAAGATTCTCTATTTTCTAGGGACCTTTATAGAGTAAAACCATGAGGTGAGGTGGGTCTAAAATGGGGAAAACTGGGAACTCTCAAGGCAGATGAGCATGTGGTAGGACAGAGCTATGGTCAATAAGTTTAATTGTTCAGGTAAAATTGACCAAATCAGAGACAAATGGGGAAGTGAATCACATAGCAAGCGGGCATTCTTTACAGATCAGTGACTCTTATAGGGGGTTGGGATGGTGACTCCTGGCTTCTCAAAGTGATCCAGATTTAATCCCTAAGGATTATACTTAAGGGGTTTGGTTGCATTTGTTTTGCCTTCTGTCTTGAGATCTGGCCCACAGCAAGAGGTGTGTGTCCCCTCCAAGGTCATCAGACATCGGGCCCTCTGTGCCAGCTTCTTTGAGGGCCTAGCCCTGTCTGACTGCCTATAATATTTCTAACTAGCTCCGCTGCCCGTAACACTGGGATCTGGTGATTGACAGGTCTCGCTCATCTTCACCAGCCAGGTTTGTCCCGCCTTATCTCCTCTATCACTCCCAACATCGTTTTTTCAACATCTTCATTTTAATGTTTTCATATTTATATTCATTCACTCGTTCTTCCCTTGCTGTCTCTGTAGATACCTACATGTGTACACACTGGCTGACTGACATAAAGCCAAGGCCCTTTACCTTGCAAGAACCAGGCTCCAAGTTTTGGGTTCAAGCAACCCCCCTTCTCAGTCTCCTGTTGAGGATCTGGGACTACAGGGCTTGCCACAGTGACTACTCCTATGACTTTTAACCGCCAGGGACATAGTGAATAAACAAAAACACTGGCAATGAATGCCCTTATCTTTCTATTCCAGACTCTCTGGCTCTGCTGCCTTCATTTGACAATGATGACAACGGACCAGAGCCACACAGGTTCCTCCCATGCACTGTCCCAGGGAAGAACTAGCACAGGCAACTGTGAAACCCAGGGCAGGGCACGTCCTCAAGGAAAAGAGAAAAACACAAGGAATCCCAGCTCCTTTCCCCTGCTCAATTCTGCTGCTTCTGCAAAATGAGAACCCAAATGCACACCCAATAAATGACATCAAAACCCACAGAAATTTCTCTAGGTGAGGTAGCACACGCCTGTAATCCCAGCACTTTGGGAGACTGAGGCAGGAAGAGTGTCATAAATTCAAGGCCAGCCTGGGGTGCACAGTGTGTTAAAGGTCAGCCTGGGATACACAGCCGCATCTTGTCTAAATTAAAAAAAAAACAAACAAACCAGCAGGGCAGGCGTGGTGGCGCATATCTGTGATCCCCACATACTCAAGAGGCCGAGGCCAGAGGATTGATGTTGAGTTTGAGGGCAGCCTGGGCCCCAAAGTGAATTCTGAATTGCAGAGCAAAACCCTATCTCAAAAAGACAACAACAACAAACAACAACAACAGGAAGTCTGGAGTAAAGTACACCAAATTGCTTACACTATGCTTCTGAAGAGGACTAGGATATATTTTTTCTTTTTTCTTTTCTTGGTACCAGGGATCGAACTCATGACCTAGCGCTTGCCAGTCAGACGCTTATGCCGCTGAGCTAAATCCCCGGCCCGGATATGTTTTTTCTTTCTTATTTTTTTTCACAGTCTCATGCTAGTCCAGGCTGGCCAAACCTTCTTGTTACAACCTCCCAAAGTGCTGGGATTATAGGCGTGTGCCACCATATTTGGCTTTTATTTGACACATATATATTTTTTATAAACGAAATGCATTACTTTTTTAATCATAAAATTGCAACCGAGATTTCTTAAAACCTTCCAACCTCTTCTTTACCTGCGGCATTTGGTAGTCCCTGCCAGATTCATTTCTACATTCGCCTCACTTAGTCCAATATCCGGCTGAAGGTTGACACTTAAAAAAAAAAAAGGCGCAGGAACGAAAGGGTTCTAGCAGGGTACAGACGCCCGGATCATAAATCCAAATAGTACTAATTGTTGTCTATCCTCAATTTACTAATAGACAGTAGTGGACATAAGATGCTGTTTTTCAAGGCAGTCACATTTCAGCAAGTCAAGTGCTTTGAATCTACTTCACCTGGGTCGTATGGCACCCTGCTCCAGGTTTCAAACCTGCCGCTCATCGTAAGGTCCCGCTACTTGACCAAAGGCGCGCGCTTCACGCATGCGCCCTACACTGCAGCTCCCAGTACCCTAGGCCCTCCGTAGTTCTGCAAGTCACTGCCTGGAGGCGGAAACAAGTGGGCGTGGCCCAAGTTAGTCCCGCCCCGGAAGTAGGTGAACGTCGCGCCCCCTAGATCGCCGGGCCGCCTTCCACTCGGATTGCGGCCGGGGCCAGTCCTGGCTTTGTAGCGCGCTCAAGATGGCGGCGCAGCCACCCAGCGGGATCCGCCTCAGCGCGGTGAGCAGCCGCGAGGGGTGGAGCAGGCCGGGTCCCCGGAGGGCAGGCGGGCGGACCATCGAGGTGGGGCGTGGGCAGTGGCGCCGCGGGCTCGGCGCGACAGTCGGGGCAGCGACGGACCGGGCAGGGACGGCCATCTCGCTGCCTTCGGCGGGGCGGCTCGGAGGCGGCGGGCCAGGGTGGGTCCCTGGCCTCGGCGCACGCTTCCGTGTGGACCTCGGACTTCACAGCTGTAGTCCGAGGGCGCGGCGTTGGCTGTGGACCGGCTCGGCCGTCGGGCGCGGGGCCGTGGCCCTGACCGGTTGGCGGGGCTCGGGGCCTGGTTTTCCGGCCGCGGGTTGGGGTCGGAGTCGGGTCTGGGTCCAGGGGAGCCGAGGCAGGTGGGGCTTTAGGCGTCTTCAGTCCCTGCCGCGCCCCAGGTCCCGCATCGCCCGGATTGCCCAGCTGTTCTGCTCCCTAATCGCGTCCGTTGTGAGTTGTTGATTGTCACCGAGGTAGAAGGGGTGGATTTTAGGTCCTCAAAATAATGGGCGTGGCGTCCTCACCTGGGTACTTGCATCCGGAAAAGTTTGAGTGGCCACTGGCGCTGTTGATGTTGTATGCAAACATCACCGACCTCTGCCGGTGCTTAGATACGCGAAATACATGTTGTTCGGGTTTCATTCAGTTAATTAACCAGGAATCGTGGCTAGTTCAGGCAGAATCGCGCTTTCAACATTTTTTTTTCAACCTGGGGTTCCGTGTGTGTGTGTGTGTGTGTGTGTGTGTGTGTGTGTGTGTGTGTGTGTGTGTGTGTGTGTGTGTGTGTGTGAGAGAGAGAGAGAGAGAGAGAGAGAGAGGGAGGGAGAGAGAGAAGGTAGATCTGGTTTCACTTTCATTTGCTTGACTACTTGGCAAGAGGAGCGTTTTTTGACATTTATTATTTTTGTTATTTTTGGATTGCCTATACATACCGCTTGCCCATTTTTCTTATTTCCTTTTTCTTTTGTTTTTATTTCGATGGACGAGAGTTGTTTACGTTCTTCGAGTAAAAGTCCTTTGGTTTTACACACTGACTTACTGAATGAGACGCTCTTTAGTTGAATGTAAAGAGCAACTTTATTCCTCACCACTGGCTGTAAAGGTTATGGGTTACTGTGCCCCTCACTTGCGTGAATCTGGTCAGTCTCTTCGGTTTTCAGTTAGCCTGAGGTAATAAGAGGTCCGGACACCTAGAGTTTGTCCTCTTCTGGGGCCGAGAAGGTTGTCCTGTCATGGAGGGCACACCTACCTGAGGCTCCAAGTGTAATCCTCAGCGCTGAAGATCTTTGTCACTTTTAAAGTGGGGTTCAGAAGGGCACCCCCAGTTTGAGTCACATTCAGGCCTGGAAACCTGTAGTGGAGAAATCTGGAAGCGGGTTGGTTTCTTTCTTTCTTTCTTTTTTTTTTTTGTCTTTCCTCCCTGGCAGTGAGACTCGAATTCAGGACCTTACATTTGCCAGGCAGGTAATGTGCCACTGAGCTGTATCCCTGGTCCAACGCATTGCTTTCTTACCTGGTTCTGCAATTCGGTTTTCTTTTGCTTTCCCTGTCTCCTCCCATGTTTCTGGTTGTGGTTCTTCAAGATGAAAGTGAGAATGCAATCAGAAAGGAGGCAGTCAAAGCACTCTAAGTTGGGAGTGTACCCGCCTGGAGGACAGCTTGCCTGGCATAGATGTGGCCTGTGTCCCATCCCCAACACTGCAAAAATAAAAGCAAAAATCATTCTTTCAAGAGGTGGGTGTGTCAGGCTGCTCTCTGGATGCAGTAGCTGCCTGCTGTGTGGGGAACATGGGGTGTGTGGAACCACCCTGACAGGACTGTCCTGAATTGCCATGGGCCTCTGCTCACTCTTTGGGACAGGAATAGACATACTGCAGCTCATGGGCCTGGTTCAGGTGGGCGTGTGTTTCTGTGTGGCCTGTGATGTGGAATACACAGTCTCATAAACTTTTATTGGGACACATCTGTGTGCATTCATTTACCCATACAGTAACTTTCAAATGCTTGGGTTAAGAGAGGGTCTAAAAATTAATGAGTGTTTGCATTTGTCAAAAACTATAGAATTTAGGGCCCGAAGGATGAAATTGAATATATAAAGACTTCAGTTAGGACACGTTTTTCTCCCTGTGTAGAGATTTGAACCTGAGGCCTTGGATGCACAAGGCAAGCATTCTATCACTTTGTGCAAATTTTAGTGGTTTCTCTCTTTCTTTCTTTTTGGGGAAGGGGTACTGAGAATGGAACTCACTGTCTCATGCTTGCCAGGCAAGCTCTATGCCACAGAACAATATCCCCAGCCCCTACTATATGCAAACTTTAAAAAGTCTTTTAAAATGTCTTGCGATCCTAGGAGGAGATAGTGTTAAAAAATTCTTAAAATTTTTGCTTTTTCCCCCTGTATTTCTAAGTAGAATGTTCTTTCTCCTTTTTTCCTTCTTTCTTGACACAGTCTCATATTGTAGTTCAGGCTGACCTTGAACCCCAGGGCTTAAACTCAGCTATCCTCCTGCCTTAGCCTCCAGAGTGCTTGGATTACAGATATGCGCCATCACAGCAAGCAATGCCATTTTTTGTGTATAGATGTCCTCCCGAAGCCTCATGTGCTTTCACAGTGGACTTAAACAGTGGCATTCTTTTTTGGTCCCAGGAGCTGAACTCAGCGCTTCATGAGTGCCAGGCAGACACCCTGCCACTGAGCTACATCTCCAGCTGCCATTTTTGTGGTTGAATGTTTTTTCTTCCGTAAGTCCTGCTGTGGGTTTAGCTGTAAGAGCAACCTTTTCCCCCCTTTTGGTTGAATTACTTTATGGATTTTTCATTTTCTTTCTTTCTTTCTTTCTTTCTTTCTTTCTTTCTCTTTTTTTCAACATATTTTATTGGTATATTTTAGATAGACATAATGATTACATTCATCAGAGTTATTCTTTATTTTTTAAATGTACTAGCTAAGGTACTATTGTCCTTTTTTTTTGGTAAAGTTTGGGGCTCAAACTCACTACCTCTTGCTTGCTAGACAGGTGCTGTGCTGCTGAACTATATCCCTGGCCCTCAATTATATTTTCTTTTTTTTAAATACATTCTTTTCATTGATTATATTTTCTATACAGCTTTTTTTCCCTGGAGGTAGTAATTGATTTATAGTTTGCTTAGTTTTCTGTGTACTGATCACTAGATAATCCAGTCCAGATTTTCAGAAGAGCTGGAAAATCTTTTCCAGATGGGTCCAGACACACCCAGTATTTTGTCTTTTGGGAGTCACTGGCTTGGTTTTGATTTGGGGACTTCCCATTAGCATTTTTCTGGAACTTTTCTTCCTCCTTTCCTGTTTCCCCACTTCATTATTCTTTGTTTTTTAATTTGGTCCCTCACCAAGAACTGTCACTCAGCCATTGGGCCCTGGCTCTGGAGCCATTCCCCTTTATTAGTCCTGAATGGTTGACAAGGGGAAGTTACCTCTTTGTAGTACAGTGGCCTATCTCAGTGGTGGCCCTAACAATCTGCCCTACTTTAAAGGATTGTTGTTAAAAATCAGATGAACAGCTACCTAGGTGCTCAATAATACTTGTCATTTTTATTACTATTTGTGTTGGTGGATCACATCATTTCCAAAAACAGGCTTAGTTTCCTGAGAAAAGGATAGAGGAGAAAAAGAAAAATTACAGCATTTCCTGAAGATATGTTCATGCTAACCTTGGTCTTTCTTGACATATAGTTTGATTGGTTTGGGTTCTAGATTACAAATTATTTGTCCAGATTTTAAAGATGTGCTTTATTGTTTGATATAATGTATATGTCACATTGGGTATAGCCTGGAATTTATTTATTTATTTATTTATTTTTGGTACCAGGGATCGAACTCATGACCTCACGCTTGCCAGGCAGGCATTTAAGCCACTGAGCTAAATTCCCGGCCCCTAGCCTGGAAATTTAAATCCTTAAGCTCTGGAATGTATTTAGCAGTTGTTTGTACATATTTTGTGTATTTTTTTGTGTCGATATTATAATATACGTTATTATTAACTGTGGTGCTCTTTAGATCTCTAGACTTATTTCTCCTGTGGAAAACCAACTACATAGCCATTGGCCTACATGAAACAAATTTAATTGCATATAAAAACTACATTTTTACTCTCACATTTTTGTTTTGATGTTACAATTTACATCATTTTGTATACCTCTTAAAGGAATATTGTAGCCATTGTTACATTTATTTTACAAATTACTTCCCTCTTTTTCTGTTCTCTTTGTTTCCTGTTTCTCATTATTGTTTTCTTTTTCAGAGTACTTTCTACTTGAACTAGCTTTCTCTTAGCTTGCTATAAAATTCTTACGAACTGCAACTTCTTTTTTTTTTTCAGTTTTATTTAAAGAGAAAAAGCAAACCAGAAAAAAGGGTAGAAATAATACAGAATTTAAAAAAAAATTAAGGAAGCACTACTGGATAAATTCCATATTGTCTTCTTAGAAATAGTTGTTCATGTTACAAAATTAAGGCATACAAAGTGAACAAACAGTGAGTCTGCAAACAGTTCTGTTCAATGATCCAATAAAAACTTGGTAATACGGTTGTCAGTCCCACACACTTAAACATACATGCTGTTATATCCTTTAGAGCTTTTTCTTTTCCTCCTTTTGCTTTTTAAGTACATTATCTGTTTAGTTATATCATGTTTCATCTTGCCCAGTACCTTACTGATCTGTTTTATTGTTGTTATTTCCTTTTTAATCACCTTATATAATTCTGTTGTTTTGTTTTTGAGTTTCTCCTCATCCATGTCTCATGGATCAGCTTTGATGGAGTTGGGAGTTTTTGGAGGTATTTTGTTACCTTGTTTTCTCAATGTTTTATTTTTATTTAATTTTTATTAACTTGGAGGTAGTAATATACAACAAAACAGGATGGAATAAAGCCAATTGAGACAGTATAGTGAAATTGGCACAAAACATCACAGCAGGTCACCAGGACAACAATAATAGGCACCATTGTGTATCTCGTTATCTTCACAATAGTTGTTCTTCTATTAGGTACAGCAAAATCAAAAGAAATACACAACATTATAGAACACATCAAAACAGAATATTGAATAGAGCAACACCATTAATCAGGACAAAGCAAAACGGCGATAAAAATATCTGCCTTCAGAGATAGTAGAAGGAAACTCCCCCTACTTGCTGTACTACATATGGTCACCTCCCAAGAGACACCCAGATCCCTGGATCCCAGTTGTTGCGGGGGGAGATGGTATGTTTGATTCTAAGCCCACGCCCCAGTAGGCGGCAGGCTGGTTACTGGTTGGCTCAGCGCCCTGAGTTCCAACGTGGCATGGATCTCAGGCAACGACGTTGCTTCTTGTTTCCCCGCCCTGGGGTGGCCGCGGCTTGCCAGACCACAGTCACTTACCAGGGCGGCAGGCTGGTTACTGGTTGGCTCAGCACCCTAAGTTCCAACCGAACTCCAACTTCTAAAATTCATCCTCCACAGAATATTTGTTCTTATTGCTGGACCTGTTAGCGTGTGTGTGTGTGTGTGTGTGTGTGTGTGTGTGTGTGTGTGTGTGTTTTATTCACTGCATCATTGCTGTTTTCTTTGTTTTTTCCCTGTGTATTTTTGGTTTGGTTTGGTGCCAGAAATTGAACTCATGACCTTGTACGTGCCAGGTAGCCACTTGGACCAATGAGCTAAATCCCTGGTCCTTTGGTTTCTAATTTTAGACATTTGCAAATGTCTGGAGATAGTTTGTGTTCACAGTGTGTGGTGGACCCCTTAGGGGCTAGTTAGGCCAAACAATATCTTTTAGATTGCTCAAAACATTTTAAAGTAACTTGTAAAAATGAGAATAACAAAAATAAGATGTTATCCAGAAAGACCAAGTTGAGTTGTAAAAGAGCCAAAGGGAACTTTTAGAAATCCTTTCTCCAGAGTTGTATATCTTGTCTCTTGCTATGCTAAATGTCATGCTGGCCACTAGCTCTTTGGAAGCTTGGTCTGAAAAGGAAGGTAGGACTGTTGTGTTGTTCTTTTTGCTAATTTGTTATTTGTTAGGTTATTTATTATTGTGGTAAGATACCCTAACATAAAATTTACTGCTGCCTTCCCACAAAACTGGGGCTTGAACCCCAGGCTTTGTGTGTGCTAGACAAGTGCTCTACCACTAAAGTATATTCTCAGCTCTTGTGTATTTTTGAGACAGGATCTTAGTAAGTCATGCAGGCTAGCCTGGAATTCATCCTCCTGACTCAGCCTCACAAGTAGCTGTGATTGCTGTCATTGTCACTGTGCTAGTTCTTTACAAAGGACAAGCATAACCGTTTCCTTGAGTTTGTAAGCTGGTTATGGCTTGTGTCTAGATGTCCCACTAAAGCTTCATGCATCACAGAGGAGGGGGACAGGCTTTTCAGAAGCAGCTGAATCTGGAGCGTGTGGTGCTGGGATTAAGGGTGTATGATTGCTAAATCAGTCAATTTAGGCTGGTTTGGCATAGTTCTGGCTAGGACTAAGGTTGTGATGGGTGCTACACTTGCCCTAGGGCAGGTAGCCTGCATACCATTTAAGGGACAGAAAGAAGCTTGTTCCTCCTCTCTCATTGCTTTTGCTGTCTTGTGAGCACCTGAGCTGTTCTGTGCGAAGCCCCTTTGTCATGCCACCCTGCCTTGGAACCAGCTGATTATGGACTGAAACCTCTACAAACTGTGAACCACATAAACCTTTCCTGCTTTAACTTTGGATGTTGGGTATTTTGTTTTAGCAACAAGAAAAATAAAACATCTGTTAGAGCAAATGATCAAATCTGAGGAGAAAGTTACATGAATCTTTAATTTACAGTTGATCTGTCAGAAGTACCAGTGGCCTGAACTTGAAATAGGCATCTGAAGTGGGGCTGTGTGGGACTGAGCCCCTGCTTGTGTCTGCAGTAACTCTGGAGATTTAGTGCCAGACTTTCACTGATGGATGGATACTGCATGGTGTCTGGAGAGCTGGAGAATTGGTGTTGGTGTGAGATGAGCCCATGCATTTGACATTGAAATTCCTGTGAGAGTATAGGAAAGCAGTTTCTTTCTGCAGTGTCACATTTCATTTGTCCCTTGATCTGTTGATGGCGTTTGAGTCTCTTCTGCCTCTTGGCTTTTGTGAGTAACGCTCTGTGAGTGTGGCTACCCAGCCATCTTGGAGCCCCTTCCAATTTTGCCTCTGGTTCTGGAAGTGGAGTCACTGGATCATGTGGTGGTGCTAGTTTTAATTTTTGAGAGTTTGCTATGCTTTTCCACACACAGCACACAGCTTTTACATCACAGCAACTGTTGACCTAGATGAGAGTGGTTCTGCTTCCGCCAGACTGAGTAAGGTGTTTGGGTGCCCAGGGTGGCAAATATGGATGCACTTGGGAAAGAAGAGGAAGACTGAGACTTGGTAAAAATAAAGTAAAGGAGCTTACAGAAATTGTTTGGAAGCAGTTCCCTGGGCTCCCAGAATCAATAATAAGGGATCAATAATAAGGGCAGTTGAGATGCCATCTTGTTTCTTAGATTCCATTCTAGTTTGTAGTTGTCCTTTAGGTGAACTCCGTCTCTATAAAAAGAGGAATAAACAGCGTTAGCACACAGGGGTCAAGATGACCCTTGCTTGTATCCTGGTCAACTAACGACCCAGATGTTCAGCAAGGTCCTATAACACTCTGTAAGACTTTAAGTATTCCAGACTTTAAGTAAATTCCAAGTGAGGTGATAAAGTTATCATGGTTACTGAAAAGGTATAAAACTTGGGAGAGAACGAAGACTGGTGTGGATGTGTGTCATGGTAGAGTGCTGACCACACATCCAACTGGCTGAATAAAGCTTGCTTGTTTCTCAATTCTCAGCCTTCTGTGGGTATTTTCTCTCTGATTTTGCCGTTAACAGTGTCAGCCCAGCACCAGCCCCGCTGTGGCAGGCTGTATACTCACATTAGTAGACCTCTGTGCAAGGTTGAGCCTGCAATGGAGTCTTCTGTGATGATTCCCTTTATCCAGCAATTCTTTTTTTTTTTTTTTTTTTTGGTACCGGGGATCGAACTCACGACCTCACGCTTGCCAGGCAGGCGCTTAAGCCACTGAGCTAAATCCCTGGCCCTATCCAGCAATTCTTTGTGAAGAACCTGTCTTACAGCCTTGTTAGTTTCATTTTGTTGGGGTTTGCCAAGAGTTAACTCCATCTTGGTCCTGACAACTCTCAAACAATAGACCAGAGTTCTGCTTTTTCTGGACTTTTTTTTTTAATAGTAGCCATGGTAATTATTAGGTGGTATCTTACTGCATTTTTTATTTGTGTTTCCCTAGTGATGAGTGATGTCAATCATCTTTTCATTTCCTTAGTGGCCATTTGTATACCATTTCGGAGAAATGTCTAGTAAGTCCTGTTGGGGTTATTCTGGATGGTCCTCCAAAGCTTCATGCATTGTGAGGCTAGGCTTATGGAATAAGATGGGGTTGTGTGTGGGGGGGAGTTCCTGCTGGTACTGTTGGTAGTAGGTGGGATCTGGTTGGAAAAGGTGTATCTCTGGGACTCTGACCTCACAGAGTGTCTCCTTCCCCGGGGGACCTCGTTTCTGTAAACCACTGACTTGGACTGGAACTTCTGAACTGTTAGCCAAGATAAAACTTGTCACCTTTCTGTTATAAGTGTTGGGTATTTCTTCCTAGCAACAAGAAGATGGCTAAGATAAGCCTGTTATCCATTTGTTAACCTAGTTGTTTGCTTTTTATTTTTATTTACTTTTGTTTTTTGAGACAGGATCTCACTATGTAATAGAGGCTGGCCTTTAACTCACTGTGTAGCCCAGACCTCATACTTGTGCTGATCCTCCTGTCTCAGCCTCCTGTATGCTGGAATTACAGATGAGCATCACCACATGTGGCTTGTTTAGCTTTGTAGTTGTTGAGTTGTAGGTGTTCTTTATATATTCTGACTATTAACCCCTTTGATTGCAAACATCTCGTTTGGTAAGGCCCCCCCCCCCCCGTTTTAATTGGAACTGGGAAAGGACTTCATGCTTTCCAGGCAGGTGAGCTGTAGGTGATTTTTATATATTCTGGATATTAACCCCTTATTTGATTGCGTGTGCCACTGACCTATCGCTGGCTCTCTGTAAGTTGCCTTTTGGGCTGTCGTATGCATTATTTTATTTTTTGTCTTTTTGAGACAGGGTCTCACTTTGTAGCTTATGCTGGTCTTAAATTCACAGTGATCTTCCTGCCTCAGCCCCCCAAGTGCTGAGATTACAGATGTGTGCCACTGTACCTCTCTGTCCTATGCATAATTTTAAATTTTGACACAGTTCAATTTATTTATTTTTTATTATTATTATTATTTTGTGGTTATTTTATAGAGACAGGGTCTTGCTGTGTAGTTCATGCTGGCCTTGAGCTCACTTTGTAGCCCAGGCTGGCCTCGAACTCTCAAGAATCCCCCTGCCTCAAGTGCTGAGATTACAGTTGTGAGCCACCACACCTGGTTTACAGTTCAACTTATGTATGTATGCTGTTGTTGTTCTTCTTCTTCTTCTTATTATTATTCTTCGTCTTTTTCGTCTTCGTCGTTGTCTTCTTCATCTTCTTTTTTTTCCTGTATATAAGTCATTTCCAAAGCCCAGGAACTTTTCTCCCAGCTTGTCATCAGTTTCTCCAGAGAACAGACATCAGTCATCTGTGAACTCCTGTCGCAGGGACATAACATCTGACACTCAAAACTTAGAGGAGGAGGAGAGGTTTATTTTGGCTCATGGTTTTTAGAGGATTCAATCTGTAATCCACCTGGCTTAATGCAGAGGGCATGGTGAAAGTGACACTGGGAAGAAAGTGGTCCTCTTCATGGTAGCCAGGAAAGGAGGGGAGCCAGGGAAGGAAGCACCTCTGCCAGGTCACACCCTCAGTGACCCCTCTTCAGACCAGACCCCCGCCCCCACTCAGGCAGTTCTGGTCAGCCATGAGCAAAATCAGTGGAGTAATCCCAGGATCCAGTCACTTCCCCAAACGCTGCCTCTGACCACAGGAGGCTTTTAAGACCCATTTTCGATGTAAACCATAACAGTGTGATTAACCAACACAGTTCGGGAACAAAGGTTCTGGGGAATTTTAATTGCCTTTTTTCTTTTTTTTTTTTGGTACCGGGGATTGAACCAGTGACCTTGCACTTGCCAGGCAGGTGCTTAAGCCACTGAGCTAAATCCCCAGCTAATTGCCTTTTTTTAAAAAGAGTTTCAGTCTATCTTATTTTCATACACCCTGGCATATACAATTTAAAGACACAGAAGTCTGATGCCTAAGCTTTCTTGCCGCTCTGCAGGTTCCTGCCGGGTGCTGCTGGACTTCTCTCTCCTGCAGGCTTCTGATCTCCTATTAAATCGGTCCTCATAGTCTGCCTTCTCGGTTCCATTCTCCTACTTTGGCTATAGTTGCCCATCACTTCACTCTTTCTTTTCTTCTGTTTATGCTTTTTCTTTCTTTTTTTTTGGAATAGTTTCAGGAGGAGACAGAGGCAAATAATTCATGTATTTAGGCTTTCAAGTTTTAAGGATTTTATATTTGAATAATTTTGAAAATTTTGTGACTTTTGCTGACTTGCAAAGTTCTGTTGATTCTTTAAAGGTCTTTGTTTACTTTAGAGCATTTCATTTGTGTGTGTGTGTGTGTGTGTGTGTGTTCTTTTACTAAGTATCCCAGTGGAGCCTGTGGTCTCTTAACAGTGTTTGCTAACATTTTCTCCTTGTGGATTGCTTCCCTTAAAAGTTTGGAGTTTTGGGTTGTGTCTCAAAAATAATTACCCAGGGAATCGTGTGCTGTCTGATTGAACTGCAGTAGGTCTGCATGTGGAATGGTTGAGACCCTTAGCCCAGGTGGAGGTGCAGGTGTGCTTCTTTCTGCACATTGTGTGGTGCATGTTTGCCCGCCTTTGGGCCTTGAGACCAAAGAAGATGAACTTCCCACTCGGTAGGCTAGGGGAAATGGTTGCTTCATAGTACCTGTGTGATTGTCTTCTGCCAGTCACCTGTCCTTGAGTCACCATTAAAACCCAAACCTTTCTCTGATCATTTAAATTTTCATCACCCAGCGTGCCTCCTTTTGCATCTTTTTTTTTTTTTTTTGGTTCCTTTACCTGAGATCCTTGAAGATTTTGCTTATTTTCATATGAGCTCAGTCCTGCTTTTTAAAGGGATAATTCTGCACAGGCGCACTTCCAAGTTTGCAAGAAGGGTGGGGTGTAGTCCCCTTCTGCTGCTGCGCCGAGGCCTGGCACTGACCCATCTCGCTTCCCGTGTGTGCTGAGCCCACTCGAGCTGCAGCCATGTCCAGGGACGAGTTGGTTTTGATCCTATTTTGAGCAAAAAGCAGCAGCAGCAGCAGCCGCCACCGCCCTTTATGTTAGATGAGGAAGGGGATGCCCCGACAGTAGTAACCCAGCCCTCAGAAGCAAAAGAAGTGGAGCCAGAACCAACTGAGGACAGAGATGTGGGAGCTGATGAAGAGGACAGTGGGAAGAAAGATGCTTCCATGATCTAAATGATTGGAATTTCTTTAGTCAGAAAAAGAAAGAAAAAAATGAAAAAGACATTTGATATTGGTGAAGCAGAAGAGGATATAAAGGATCTTAAGATTGATAACGGTATCCACCAGCCAGCTGAAGCAGATAGTGTACTTGGCAATGAAAAGAAGAGAAAGAAGAATGTCAAGTTCGTTCATGAGGATGAAATACTAGAAAAAGATGCAGCTCTAGAAGATGAAGACAGCAAAAAAGGTGATGGTATTTCATTCAATACCATGCATGTGAAGAGCTACTGAATCAAGTGTTCAACATCATGAGGGAAAAGAACCCAGATATGATTGCAGGAGAGAAAACAAAAGTTGTCATGAAACCTCCATAGTTCGTCAAAGTAGGAACCAAGGAAACGTCTTTTGTCAACTCTACAGATATTTGTAAATTATTACATTGTCAGCCCAAGCATCTTGCGTTTTTATTGGCAGAGTTGGGTACAAGTGGTTCTGTAGATTCTACAAGTGGTAATAACCAACTTGTAATCAAAAGCAGATTCCAATGGAGACAGAAAGTATCTTAAGAAGATAATATTTTGCTTGTTGTACATGCTGATCACCAGGCACAATGCTGCAGAAGAACACTGGCTCTATTTCTTGCAGTGTGAAACTTGTCACTCTTGATGCTCTGTTGCCAGGATCACAACTGGCTTCCAGGCTGTTACAGGCAAGCGAACACAGCTCTGTGCCAAAGCTCACTAATTTGTTAATCCCCGCTGATTTCACAAAGCGTGTTGTGAGGAATTGGCCAGACACGTTTACCGTCAGAGTGGGTATACCACTGTATGAAAAGCAAGATAGAAAAGCTGCCAGGTTCTTTGGCGAGTGGTTGATCTGGAATCTTGCTGATGCTCAAACTGTTGACATACTTAACTGCTTAATTTAACAACTGTTAGAGAAACATGATGGGATAAGAAGCTACTTTTAAAAAATCATTTATAGACTTCTGTAAAATGCAAGATTAAAGTTATTATAACTGAGAAAAATAAAGGGATATTTACTTTTTTAAATGTTTGTAATCTACATTCAGGCATTCTCCTAAAGATAAGTTGTACAATTCTCTTAACCTGATGAACTGATACTATTTGTCACCGCACTTTGACAGGTGATAAAACTTGAAGCACAGAAGTAAAGCTTCTGCCAGGGATTTAGCTCAGTGGCATAGTGTCTGCCTGACAAGCGCAAGGTTGTGAGTTCAATCCCAGGTACAAAAAAAAAAAGAAATGAAGCTTCTTGTTCAAGATAACGGTAGTGAATACAGTACATCTGGGGTCAAGTCTGTTTCTGTGTGTGTGAAAGTGTGTGCGTGTCACATGGCCTTGGCTGCTCGAGGATATTTTTTTTCCATCTAAAGACATGTGGCATTAATTACTAAAAATTTCTACCTATGTTTAGTCCTCTCCTCCCCAAAAAGCCATTCCGTGGCATGGAGGGACATGCCATTCCTTGACAAATGGTAGGGCGTGTGGAGGAAGAGAAGTTGGGACAGGAAGATCTTCCTGATTGCTGGTAGGCTGGCATGTTCTCAGGTATATTAATTAGGGAGGGCTGGGGATTTAGCTCAATAGAGTAAGCACTTGTCTGGCAAGTGTGAGGTGGTGAGTTCAATCCTTAGTACCACAAGGAAAAAAAACAGTGTTAACTAGGAAAAAAACTTCTTGTGCAAATGAGAAGCTGGAGGTTGGTTTCCTCTAGAAACTTGCGGAGTGTGCTTTAGAAATTTACATGCATTCTGTATTTCATCTGTGTTGCCACACAGATGCTCCTCCTGCAACTGCCAAGTTCAGGGCCTGTGTCTAGGCCATTTAAATGAGTTGGTTGCTAAATGAGTTGTACATGGTATGTACAGAAACCACAGTACAGAATAGTACAATCAGCCAAAATTATAGTAGCATGTAAACTAGATACACTTACAAAAAAGACTTCAGGCTTTACAAACAAGATGTACAGAACTGTCCAACAAGAGAGATGGGTTGTAAAACTGAGAGGTGGTAAGTCTGTAAGTCTGACAGTCATTAACCAGATAGGCTGTTAAGCAAGGAACATATGACCTTGCAGATGTGTGTGGTAGGAAGCCCCAATTGCATGTACTCCTGTTCACGACCAGTCTTCTGCAGGGTGCTATTTCTCCAGGGTATTACTTGAGCCTAGTGCGTGTTGAACAGTGGCATAGGGGGTTGTCTGGAAGCAAGTGCAGCTGAAGGCCAGGTAGGCCTCTTTCTGACACCTGCTGACATCAGCTGAGCACTGTGACTATCCTTGGCCTGACTCGTATTCTAACCTTGCTTCTAGAGCTCTTCACACTTGACACACACTTGACATACTTCTTTTTTCTTTCTTTTCAAATGAGGGAATCTGCTAAAATGAGTGTAACAAATGCATGGAAATTCTCTGCACTTGATATCTACAACACTTGGGAAATCACACAGTTCCCTACCAAATGACATTGACTGGTATTTTCTCCCTTGATGTATTACTGAGTGAAATCAGGATAGCTTACTGCACTAGAACTACTAGTTAACATTTATTTGAAGAGTGTACAGATGCATACCACACCACTGCCAGAAATTAGACTACAGTGGAGATGAAGTATGCAATACAACTGAGTCGAAGTATGAAATACTGACACTAAGCGGCTGACTGGAAGGCATGCTGGACAAGCAAAGCTAATGCCCTAAAGAGAAAAGACTCTGTAAAGTTGTGTCTCAGAAGGGAGATTGAGAGCTGATGTTCCATAGATTGAAGGGGTTTCACTGGTCCTTCTTGGATCTTCAGGGCAGAGGCAGGGCCTTGAGCAGTTGCTGACGCCCACCTGTCCTGGTGTGTGAGCTGCCCCATCCCCAGCCACATTTCCCAGGAGTCTTTTAGGGCATGTCTCCCTGCAGCCAGCCCTTGAGTTATCGTTGTTGAGTTTCAATGCTGTTTAACATAGGGACAAAGAAATTATATTGATTGGTTTTTGTTCTCTGAAGTAAGATCTGAATTAATTTACATGAATCATTGGTTGGTTTGTTTCAGCTTTGCCCGAAGTTTTTACACACAAATTCTACTAGTCATACCTGGCCGTTCAGTGCAGTTGCTGAATTAATAGGTATGTAAGTTGACGTTTCATATACTATATGTTGCTTGCAATTACAGCATTAAAGTTTTTACTGAACAGTTACAGAATTGTACTGTAGGGGAAGAAGTATCTTGAATGAGTACATGAATGGTAATACTTATCTACGTAGCACGACAACTGTCCAGTGAATCTCAGAGTAATCCCCTCCCAAAGTTCCATTTTCCAGCTATGTCCTAGCTCTTAAGATTTAACTTGCTAAGTTCATAAAGCATTTATATTGAAGATATTTTTATTCTGACTATAAAAGTGAAAAATGTGATTCTCAATAGTGCAGGTGGATTCATTTTTCTGGTATTAGGGTCATTATATTCAATTTATAATAGCAAATTCTTGCTTCTCCTGACAAATAGGGTTCAGGTGATATTTTTCATAACTCAGAGTGAGTCTACTGTGCATTACAACCATTATTTATCTATCTATCTATCTATCTATCTATCCATCTGTCCCCCCAGTACTTGAGGTTGAACCAAGAACCCTGGCACTGAGTTACATCCTCAGCCCTTTTTTTAATTTTTTATTTTGGGAAAGAGGATTCTCCTGCCTTGGCCTCCCTGAGTGCTGGGATTGTAGGCATGCTGCCACAACTGCCTGACAGTCCAGCTGTTCTTTTTTTTTTTTTTTTATGGCAACCTAGAGGAGCAGGCTGTGGCTTTAATGGTTCTCTTCGTGGTGTGGTAAAAGTTTAAGTTTTTAGTGAAATACTGTCCTTCTGAAGTGATTGAAAAAAGATTAGTTAATTACAGGCTGCTTTATAAAAGGAGAGTTTGAAAACCATTATTTATATTATAATTCAGATTGTATTTCATTTCTTTATATTTATTATTATTGTTGTTATTTTGTCTTTTTGAAACAGGGTCTCATGCAGGTTTTCCTGGCTTGAACTCACTTTAGCCCAGGCCGGCCTTAATCTCCCAGTGATCCTCCTGGCTTAGCCTTCTCAGTGCTGGGAGTAGACATGTGCACCACCATGCCTGATCACAATATATTTCAATAAAGCTAGGTATGATGGTGCAGGCCTTGATTCCAGTATGCTGGGAAGCTAAGGCAGGATGATTCCAAGTTTTAGGCCAATTTGGGCAACTTAGCAAGACCTCTCTCAAAACAACTGTAGATGTAGGTCACCATGGAGTTCTGGGGTTCACTTCCCAGTACTGGGGGAAAAAATTGCGCGTGTGTGTGTGCGCGTATGCGCATGCGTGTGTGTGCTAAATAAATAAATAATGTGCATACTATATATGTAAATATGTGGGTGGGTCTTGGATAGTTCTTGAATTCATTTTATTTCTGTTGCTATTCAGCTCTTTTCCAACTCGCAGTATATTTCTTTATACTTACTCTGGGAGAAATGAGTATGTTCAAGAAGGATATTAATTAGGGGTATGTAGAGAGAGAAATGTGGAAGCCAGAAGAAACTTGGGTTAAACTGACAAGGGCCACAGTTGGCAAACTTGTAGAAGGCGAGTCTTCTGTCTGAGCATGTAGTGTGGCAGGTGGTGCTGCTTCTCATGGATGTACTAAGTGCCGTGTGCCTTCCACGGCACTGTGTGGTACCACTGACACTTGGCTGTGAGTTGCTGTCAGGATTGCTGGCAAGTCTTAGCATCCCCTTGGGCAATGACTTTGTGGCGGGTTCAGTGTGACAAGTGCCAGTCTGCTCGCTACCAACAGTAAGTGATTTGGAAATGGTTGGTTCTAGTCTAGTCAGACTCCAGGAGCAAGTTCCTAAAACTTGCTTTTAGAGTAGTCTTAGAATACAATACTTTGCTTGCTACAGGTTTGTTGTGAACTAATTGCTCTTTAAAATGTGAGCTCAAAATTTCTCAAAATCTTTTGCTTTCCAGATAACGCTTATGATCCTGACGTGAATGCTAAACAGATATGGATTGACAAAACAGTGATAAATGACAAGATCTGCTTGACATTTACTGATAATGGGAACGGGATGACATCAGATAAGTTACACAAAATGCTCAGGTATGTACAAGTGTGCCTCTCTTGAGGAAACCAGGGCTCTTAGTGGAAGGGTTTCATGTGTTCATATCCTTAGTTTTTGTTTTTTGAGTTGCAGTCCCCACAGTGTGGTTGAGTGTCTTTAACAGTCTTCCTTTTGTTTTGTACATGACAGATTATCAGGTGGTCCCCATCTTTCTCGTTTCCTCCTTCCCATGCCAGACTTACCTATAGTTCCAGCATTCCTTTAGAATTGTAGAGTAGTGAGACTATATCCACTCTTTACACTTTAGTGTAAATTAGTTTTACCCAGTATTTCTAATAAAACTTAGTCTTGGAGGGGAGTAACTTTAAAAGAGCTTGAGAGGTTGGGAAAACAGCACCAACTAGTTGGAAGGCCTTGGACTGTAGAATCAGAGAGTAGGTTGTCAGTATGAAGTAAATGTGCCTGAAATGGAAACTGAGAGATACAGTACAAGAACAGGACAGAAAAAGTAGAAGCAGAGGTCTTTTATTGTCCCTTAAATGTTTCTTGTGGTTCCAGAAAGTGGAGGTGCCCCCATGACTGATCATACCATTTAGGCCTGCTTAAGAGAAGAGAATTGTTCACCTCAGTGGGAGAGGTTCCTGGGGTGAGGTCTCAAGGTCCTGCTTGCCCAGACCCTGAGCAGCCATTTAGCCAGGAGTGCATGGTCGCGCATGCCCGTTACTGCTATAACCCTTTGCCCTGTGATGTAGCTAGGTGTCCTCACTGTGGAGGCAGGGAAACAGCAGGAGACTTTGAGAGAGGTGCAGCTTAGCGGCACATCGCCTGCCTGGCAAGCGTGAGGTCATGAGTTTGATTCCGGGTCCAAAAAGAGAGACAGAGAGTAAGAGTATTTTGCTTGATATTAATATAGCCAGGAAGACTGAAGCCAGCATTTGAGAGCCAAGCTTTTCACTTGGAATTGTATTGGGGTGGGTTTTTTAAAAAAGTGAAGATGTAGGTGTTTGTCATTTAAATTTTTCATTCCCTTTCTAGCTTTGGTTTCAGTGACAAAGTTACCATGAATGGTCATGTCCCAGTTGGATTGTATGGGAATGGCTTTAAGTCAGGCTCTATGCGCTTGGGTAAGGATGCAATTGTTTTTACCAAGAACGGAGAAAGCATGAGTGTGGGCTTCCTATCGCAGACCTACTTGGAAGTCATCAAAGCAGAACATGTGGTTGTCCCGATCGTCGCGTTCAACAAGCACCATATCCTTTTGCTTGTGAAATAGAAGCTGTGGCCTAATAAGGTTTTGTGGGCTGGCTTGAAAGTTTTGCTAATGACCATGAAAAGCAAGGTAGATTCAGAGAAATGCCTTCTGTGTAAACACACTAAAAGATTACATAGCATCAAATTAGTTAGCAATAATAAAAAACTTGCTTGTTTTTTTAATGCTTCCTGTGTTCACTTGAAATTGACTGGCCATTTCATTTTGTTCATTGCTACCTTCATTCATTCATTTTGCAGTACTTGGGGTCAAACCCAGGGTCTCATGCATGCTAGTCAAAGTGCTCTCTACCACTGAGCTACATCCCTAGCCTCACCCCTACTTTTTTAAAAAATTGAGAACCTTACTAAATTGCCCAGGCTGGCTTTCAATTTGGCATCTTTCTGCCACAGCCTCCAGAGTAGCTGGGATTATAGGTGTGTGCCATTATCCCTGGCTCAAACTACCGCTTTAAAACTTAGTTCATAATTCAAGAAATAGTTTTTCTATTATTTAAGTTTAGAGTTGGTTTTTGAAAATATGTTGTTAATATTAGTCTTTGACTCAGGTTGTACGGCAGATGATTAATTTAGCAGAGTCAACAGCGAGTCTTGCTGCAATTCTAGAACATTCTCTGTTTCCTACGGAACAAAAGCTGCTGGCAGAACTTGATGCAATTATGGGTAAGAAGGGGACACGCATCATAATTTGGAATCTTAGAAGGTAAGTGTAGACCTCAGGTAGTTGTTGACCATTGGGAAATAAAGTACACGTATAGGATTGGTTTCCTCATGTGCGACTGTCATTACAGTACAAACAGGCAGAGGTGCTCGCTACTGGGCATTATTAATGATTTGGTTTCTCCAGAGGTGATGTATTGAGGCTGCTTTGGCTTCAGTGTGAGATGGTCATATTGCTGTAATCCAGTCTCCAGTAGCACTATTCTGCACTATTCTACCTCCCCCTCCTCAGAATAATGAAGGAACTGGAGACAGAAGCCCAGCTATGGCTAGGCCAGGGAGAGAAGTCTTTGTCAGTTTGTTACTTAGTGCTACATGTGATCTTTACATCTGATAAGAGAAGTAGTATATATGAGGTTTTTTTCTTTTTTGAGACAAGCTTTTTGCTCCATAGTTCAGACTGGCTTGGAACTCATTATATAGCCCAGGCTAGCCCCAGACTTGTGGCTGCAGTGATCCTCTGAGTGCTGGGATTACAGATGTGCAGCTCCACACTTGGCTTAGATGAGAATTTTTAAAATTTTTATTTCTTTGTCTTTTTGAGACAGGGACTCACTCTGCAGTTCAGATTGACTGCAGTTCAGATTGAGCTCACTTCGTAGTCTAGGCTGGCCAGGAACTCACTGATCTTCCTGCCTCAGCCTCCTGAGTGCTGGGATTACAGGTGTGTGTGACATGACACCTGGCTAAAATTTAGGGTTTTTTTTTATCCTTGTAAGGGAAAAAAATCCTTCATAAATAAAACTTCAGAATTTAGGATTAATATGTAATATTGAGGGGTCAAAGGTATGCTGAATCATAGACTAATGAACAAATAAGTTTAACCCTAAATAACTTGGAAATTAGTGCTTTTTCTGACCTGATTCCCTTTTCCATTTATTTTCTTTCTCTTTCTTTCATCTCCTTGCCCCTTATACTGTAGAGTTCCCCCCCCACTCCAGCTTTCTGTTTTGAAATACTTAAAGATTCATGTGTAGTTCTAGGAAATAATACAGAGATCACCTGTACTTTCACCCCATTTTCCCAAATAGCACCCTTGTAAAACACTGGTGCAGCAGTGCTGTTGACAGTGACAGAATGTCGTTCTCCACACAGTCAGGATGCGGAGGATGCCTCCGTCCCACCAGGAATTGCTGTTGCTGTTTCAGAGCCCTCTTACTGTCTTCTGACTTCTTCCCCCTTAATCTTTGACAACCTCTAGCTATCATTTTGTCATTTCCAATAACATTGCATAAGTGGAACCATCCAGTGTGAGACCCTTTTTTTGTGTGGTACTGAAAATTGAACTCAGAATCTTGCACTTGCCATTTGGCACTGTGCCACTGAGCTGTATCCCTGGTCCATGAGACCTTTTGAGATGGTGTTTTTCACCTAGACATGGTTCTCTACAGGTGCATCCAAGTTCTCATGTGTGTCAGTAGTTGGCTTCTTGTTAAAAGTGTATTGTGTGGACAGATGCCCTCTGTGTTTAACTGTTGTTCACCTGGTAAAGGACAGCTGGGTTGTTTATGTGGTGGTGTTACAAATGCTGGAAACACTGATATATAGGTGTTTCTTAAAGTGCGCTGGAGTGTAATTGGTGCGTGTCATATGGTGAGAGGAGGAGAGAGTGAGCCACTACTGGAGATTAAATTCAGGGCTTTTTTTTTTTTTTTTTTTTGTCTTTTTGACACAGGGTCTCACTATGTAGTTCAGACTGGCCTTGAGCTCACTTTGTAGTCCAGGCTGATCTCGAACTTGCAGTGATCCTTTTGCCTCAGCCTCTTGAGTGCTGGGGTTATAGGCATTTGCCACCAGCCCAGCTAAACTCAGGGCTTTCATACTGAGCTCCATCCCCAAACCCACCTTTTGCTCTGAGACAGAGTCTTCCTAAGTTGCTAAGACAGGGCCTGAAATGTGATCCTCCTGCCTGGGCCTGCAAAGGTAGTGGTATTACAGGCATGTGGCCTCATGCCAGGCTATATTTTCAGTAGCTTAAGAGACTGCTAAGAGTTTGCCAGCTAGACTGTTGTTTTATGTTCCCACTGCCAGTCCATGCATGATACATTTTCCTGGATTCCTTTTCTTTTTTTCTTGCTTTTGTATCCAACCATCTCCATGAAATCTACCATATAGAGGTTTATTTTTGTTTTTTCTGTTTGCTTGCTTGCTTGCTTATCTTGCTGTGAAGTTAAATTTTGCTTTCTAAAATTATTTTTACAGCTACAAAAATGCTACAGAGTTTGATTTTGAAAAGGATAAATATGACATCAGGATTCCTGAGGATTTAGATGAGACCACAGGGAAGAAAGGGTACAAGAAGCAAGAGAGGATAGACCAGATTGCCCCCGAGAGTGACTATTCCCTGAGGGTATGTATGCGGCTCTGTGCTGAGCTGGTTCCCGAGGGTGGCCGAGGGCCATGTGGCCACCAGCCTCACGACAGCTGCCAGCAAGCTTGCACTCTGCTCTTCACTAGTGCATGCATTTTCTTTGCTTATAAAATCTTGTTTGGTTATAATCAAGTTTAACAGTGCTTTGGGTTCCTTCACTTTACCTGGATTGTTGGAGTCAGTTTTTCCCCTCTGCTGGAACCCGGCAGGCCGGCAGTGCGTCACTGAGCTGCGTGCCGGCCGACAGGGCATTTTTTGTGGTGGTCTCACTGTTTGATTCAGTGGCAGACAACAAATTTGAAGTGCATTTTCTTTTTCTTTTTTTAAACAATGTTCTGGAATGCTTGCCTGCTATATCTTAGTTGTCCTCTTAAATCAGTATAGATTGTTACTATAATTTTATGAACATTTTATCTTGAGATTTGAAAATCACAGTGTTGATGATAATGAAAATACTGCTTTTTAGTCAATGTGATAAGACATACTGACAAACTTTGATATAGTAAAGCTAACTTTGCTGTTTTTCTTGGTGTGTGTGCGCTAAGATTATTTCATAACTGTGAACTGAGACGGTTGGACATTTACAAGGTTGCCATTAAGCTTTCTGCAAGGTCCTAGCGATTAATGGTGCAGAAGAAGTACACTGATCCTTGATACGTCCTGTCACACTGGGGGATGACCTGGCTGTTAGGAGAGTCCAGCTGCTCTGGAGGCTAAGGCAGGAAGTTCTTACATTGAAGGGCAGCCTGGGCAATTTACTGAGACCTTGTCTCAAAATAAATAAAAAAGGCTGGGGATATAGTGCCTTGTGTCCCTGGGCTAGATCCCCCAGTAGTGCTCCCACAAAAAGGAGAGAACAAAAAAAAAAAAACTTGCTCAGGTATGACATAGGTCCAGTGGTGACCAGAGCATCAAGGTGTGCAGTGTCTTAAATATCATTGTTTTAAATGTCAATAAGTTGAAATGGGCTCAGTAAAAAAGAAAAGTTCAGATTTTAGTTTGTGTTCACCATGCTACTTATGCTTTCTGAGTTACTCAGGGCATTTCCTTTAAGAAGTTTCTGATTGCATGGAGGTAGACAAAGAGCATTATTGTAACACGTTTCAGGTGTAAAGTTTGCTCCAATGTCTGAAGTATTTCAGCATTTCACGTTTCAAGAAATGAAACCATACTTGGACTAACTGCAGTTCAATTTTGAAAAAGCACTGTGCTTGTGTACTTTGATTAAATGTTGGTGTATTATTATATTCTTTTGTTTGCATTAGATCTTGCTTATTTTTGCCTAAATAAAATTATTTTAAAGATTAGAATAGCAGTATGTCAGGCCGGGGGTTTAGCTCAGCAGCGTAAGTGCTTGCTTGGCAAACGCAAAGTCATGAGTTTGATCCCCGGCACCAAAAAAAAAAGAATAGCAGTATGTCAATATGTACTTGATGAAGATCAAAATGCCCTCGTTTGTACATACATACATTTTTTAAAAAAATTAAAATGTAACCAGGCATGATGGTGCATGCCTGTAATTCTAGCCCTTAGAGAGGCCGACACAGGAAGATTGCAAGTTTGACCCCAGCTTGGGCAATAATGAGACCTGTCTCAAAATGAAAAGTGGACTAGGGATGTAGTTTAGTATAAAGGCTCTGAGTTCAATCCCTAGTACTTTAAAAGTACATAACCAGTACAGCTTTGCAGTATGTATTTGTTTCTCTTTTTTTGTGGGCAATCTCTATTTTTTTCTTTTTGGTTCCAGTCTTGAACTCAGGGCCTCATACTTGCTGCACTGCTGAGCTATATCCCTGGCCCTCTCTCTTTCTATTTGTGTGTGTGTGTGTGTGTGTGTGTGTGTGTGTGTATTCCCCCCCCATGTGTTGGAGATAGAACCAGGGTGTTACACCTGCTGAGTTTAAGTTAAACGTAGCCTTAACCCTATCTATATATTGTTTTATTGAAAAATTAGCATGTGCATTGTAAAGACAAGGTGCTAGCTTTCTATTTAAAGGCACATCTGTTTAATACCAAGCAAATCTGTAGATAATGCTGTGTTTCTTTGCAGGCTTATTGCAGTATATTATACCTAAAGCCAAGGATGCAGATCATCTTGCGTGGACAGAAAGTGAAGACACAGCTAGTATCGAAGAGTCTTGCCTACATTGAACGTGATGTTTATCGACCTAAATTTTTAGTATCCTTTTGATGCTGTACAGACATTTGTCCATCAAGCCTCATTCCCATTTTATTCCGATGGGGATTCTAATCCTACTCAGCTTTGCCCTTCTGTATGTACTTTAGGATTTATTAGTAATGAAATGGTGAATCTCAGCACGCTGGAGGCTGAGGCAGGAGGGTCACCATGATTTCAAGGCTAACCTGGGCTAAATAATGAGTTCAAGGCCAGCCTGGGCTACATAGCGACACCTTGCCCTCTCTCCACAAAAATAAAACACAAAAGATTGGGATAGAGTGAGGTCTTGTGTTTAGAATTTTCTTTAACATTTTAAGACTAAAACAGTGAGAATTACTTTTGGATTCAACTGCAGAAATAAAGATCATTATGGGATAATGATGTATCACAGAAATAGACTCATCAAAGCTTACGAAAAAGTTGGATGTCAGCTAAGGGTAAGATTTTATATTGGAAAAGAAAATCCTGCCCCCGCCCTTTTAGAAAATGTCGACTTTTAACAAAGTTAGGATAATGTTATTGGATCAAGGGTAAAATAGTTTTGCAGTGTTTTCCCCCCAGTAACCTGTGGATGTCAGATCTAACCTTAGGGCACTGAACTTCATATTCATTTCTTACTGGATTCTGAACAGTCTTAGAAGGGGAGATAAAATATTTATTTCTGCTCTATATGAAGAAACTTGGGGCTGATACGTGGGTTCTGCAGTTGTGTAAGATCTCAGGCAGCTGTGTGCCTCTTGGACTGCACTTGGATGTGGGTACATGGACTGTTCCCTGGGATGAAATCGGTTACCTTTCATTAGTGCTAACTGAGTCAGCCTGGAAAATGGTGTCAAGTGGGTTATGTTTTTTTCTGGAGTTGGTCCCTAAATCTGTTATACTGATCCTCTTGGCAGCTTTTGCTGTTTTGTGGCATTTCCCTTAGGATGATGACCCTGAGCCCCGGCTTGGCCTGCCAGTCCCACATATACTGTGGGAGAGGTTCTCATGGCACGTGTGCATTTTCTGAGAATTCAGTGATAATCCTGAAAATTCTGTTAATACGATTTATTTACTTTTCTTTTGGTGTTTTGAGACAGGGTGTCACTGTAGTGCAGGCTGGCCTCAGACTTGGGGCGCTCCTGCCTCAGCCTCCCAAGTACTGGAATTACAGGCATGTGCCACCACACTTGGCTTATGTGTTAATAAGTTTTAAGACGGAGTGTCTTGGTTACTTTTCTTGTTGCTGGGACAAATACCTGACACCCACAGGTTAAAGGAGGAAAGGTTTATTTTGGCTCATAGTTTATAGAGGTTTCAGTCCACAGTCAGCTGACTCTAAGACAAGACCACATAATGGGGAGCATTGCGGAAAACAGTTCATAGTATGGCAGGCAGGGGGCAGCCAAGCTGCAAGCAGCAGCAGGAAGCCTGCCTTCTTTCTGTCCCCCTGTGTTCCATCAGGCCCCAAGCCTTTCCAATTGGTACCATCCATACCTACCTTTAATCTCAGAGCCACACACTTTAGCTCTACACGGCAGTCCCACAGGGGAGCACGCGAGGCTTTTGGGGCACATTGCGCACAAACCACAACATCGAGTATGTTCTTTTCTAGTTCTCTGCAGTTTATTTTCTGTTCACCTTACTTCATCGTCAGTTCTTTCTAGAAAGGTCTGAGCTCTGTGGTGTAGTAGTGTGAATTCATCTTGAATATAATCCAACACATGTAGCTTTGCTTCACTTACTTTACCTGATAAAAGCCCAGAGTAATTAGTTGTATTTTTGCAAAAGTAGAGGAACTTTGTTATTGGCAACAACTAATTTTAGTCAGGAAGTAAATTAAAAAATCTGGCAGTTGGGCTAGGAATCTGGCCAGATCAGTGGCATAGAGCTTACCTGACAAGTACAAGGTCCTGAGTTCAATTTTCAGTACCCCAAAAAAGGAAACACCTGGCAGTTAAATGAGGTACGAGCAACTTGTTTAAAATTTAAATTTTCTGGTTATAATTGAGATACTCAACTTTTGCCAGAAGTATTCTATAGTGTACAATTAATCAACTTTTATTAGTAATTAGAAATTCATTTTTGGTAGTGGAATTTTGCTAGTGTATGTTTGCCACATATATGTATGTGTAAATTCCTTTTGTCACTTACGAATTTGACTTCACTAGGTAAGATACAAAGTCCCTTTTTTAACCCGTTTAATTTGCATTGTGTATAGTTTCTGGGTGAGTGTGACTATAAAAATAGGCTGGTTTTTCTTTTCTTTTCTTTTTTTTTTTTTTTTTTTTTTTTTTTTTTTTTTTTTTTTTTTTTTTTGAGACAGGATCCTGCTATGCAGTTCAGGCTGTCCTGGACTCACTGTCTAGTGCAGGCTGGCCTCAAACTCCTGGCAGTCCTCCTGCCTCAGCCTCCTGAGTACTGGGATTACAGGCGGGACCACCATGCCCAGTGATAAAAATAGAAAGTTAAAGCAACTTTTTATATTTGTCTTACCCAAAGATGGAGTGGGCCAAATACATTGTATTCATAGGTGCCAGATACTCAGTATGAAATACCATGTTATGTGCTCAGTATATAAAGATAAGCTACAGAGCATGCAACACAGCACAGTTGGTGAGGGGCCTGTGGAGTGTCCTCTGAGTGTCAGGAAAGTCTTCAGGGATACACTGGTGACTGTTGATGTCACTGCCTGAGACTGTCCAAGAAGGGGTCTGCAGGCAGAGGTGACTTCTGACAGATGGCAGTGTGGAGAAGCACGCTGGCTGTGGCTGGAGGGTCTTGTGACTGAGGGCCATAGGAATGGGGAGAGATGGGAGATGAGACTGAGGCAGACAGGAACTACAGAATGGAGTGGCCTTGGTGTCACTTGGGTTATAGATGGCTGCGAGACGCAGTCCAACAGGGTCATTTCTTGATTTGAGTGATTTGGTCTGTAGTTTATGAAAATGCACCTTTCATACATAGTACGCATGCTGTCATCTTTTTATCTTTGAATATTGACTCAGAAATAAGTGATAATTCTATACAGAATACACTTGTTAATGTCATGTAAATATTCAGAATATGACTCATGACTTGAGCTCAGTGTTTTAGTTATCAAGGTTTAAAAAAAATAACATTCTGCTAACCCAGGTTCTGGTCCTTCCTCATTAGCAACTGGATGTGAAGCCGGGTGAATGGCCTTAAGAGCCTTTTGTTTTTGGAGGTTGGGTTTTGCTATGTTTCCCAGCCTGGCTTTGAACTCCTGGACTCTTTACAAGTGGTCTTCCTGCTGGACTATAGGCTGTTAACCTTTATCTGGGAAACCGTCAGAAGGTTACAGGCCACAAGGCCACAGCCTTGTGGGGCGCTGCAGTACTGAGATGAGTCATTTGTGGGTCCTGCTGTCTAAGGAATTGCAGCCCAGTGGAAGTCGACCTTTTTCTGTTGGACAAATGTGAGGATGGCTTGGTAATACTGTGTTTGTCTTAAGTAGATACTTGTAAGGAATGGAAATGGTTTAGAGAAAACCTGTTTAGGCATTAAAAGTGTCCTCTTCCCACATAACTTCCAGAAAATGTTTTGTCTTCAGTCTAAATTTCATGAGACTTGTTTGAGATAAGTATAAGAAAATATTTTCTACAAGTTGTAAATCTCTGTTTAAGAGTGTTTTGAGCATGATGTGTTATGTCTAAAGTGATGATTTCATGTTATTTCAGGCAAACAACATGGGTGTTGGAGTAGTTGGAATTATAGAGTGTAATTTCCTGAAGCCAACTCACAATAAGCAAGATTTCGACTACACTAATGAGTACAGGTATGCTACCTGTTTTAAATTGTTAAGTCACAGGGAATGGATTAATAAAATAATGACTTTTGCACAATTTTTTGTTTTTTAAAAGACAGGGTCTTGCTATGTAGTTCAGGCCGGGCTTGAACTCACTAAGTAGCCCAAGCTGGCTTTGAACTCATGCGAATCCTCCTGCTTCAGCTTCCCAAGTGCTAGGATTACAGGTGTGTGCCACCACACCGGCTGTTTTTGTTTTTTTAATTGTATATTTCGTATTATTTTCTTCTCTTTGTGTTTTTTTCTGAGTTTTTAATTAGTACATGTTTGCAATGCATAGTAGGTACATTCATTGTGAGGGAACTGGTGTGTGCACAGCCACACCTTGATCCTTCTAACTTCCCTTGTGCTTCCTTACCTACTGTATTCCCCACATCCAGACCTCCTTCCCATCCTTCCAAAGAACTCTCTGGTTCATTGACCTTCTGTATTTTTTAGTTTTATCAGTTTTTGCTCTGATCATTGTATTGTCCTGCCCTCCATTAGTTTTAGATTTAGATTGTTCTTACCTTTCTATGACCTTGAGATGCATCTTTAGGTTCCTGGTTCCGGGTCTTATTGTTTTTTTTAATGTGTGCATTTACCGTTAAGGATTTTGGTATGTTGTGCTTCCATTGTCCTTTCATGCTAGGAACTTTTTTCTTGTGTTGTGTTGTGTTTTTTGAAACAGGCTCACCATGGAGTTCAGGCTGGCAGGGGACACATGCAGCGATCCTTCCTCAGTCTTCTGAGGGTTGGGATTGCAGGTGCGTGGCCACACCCAGCAGGAAGTTATTTTCTCTGTTTTCTTCTTGATCCATTGGCTATTCAGGAATGCATTATTTAATTCTTTGTGTTTCTGTAGTTTCTCTGCTTCTTCTGCTGTTGAATTCTAGCTTCATTTGACTGCAATCCTAGCGTGCACAGAGCATTCTTTCGATTCTTAGGTATTTATGTAGCCCACAGGGCATAATCCCAATTTTGTTGTAAAGGCGCATTACTGAGGGTGCATAATAGCCATGTTTATTCTTTACAATATTTCTGTTCATGAGTTAACTTTAAGAGTTTTATTAAACAAGGTATACTTAACAGGAAAACAATTCACAAAAGCAAAATATTGAATTTTTAATATTTACTGTGTTTATTAAAAAAAGCATCAAAATTTTCAACCTCAACTTTTGGTGTACAAAGTCTGAAAAATAACAACAGAAATAAATTCCTATATGAACTACAATGAAAGTACCAATGGAACTCAACAATAAATAATCTGCTTCAACTGTGATACCCAAGACAGTCTTCACACATGACAGCTAATGCTCTGTGTGCATCTCTCACTTCAAATCACAGTGCATGTGCTTAGCTTTCCTATGTGGCAGGCCTTTCTTATCACCTCTTTGTCTTCCTGTTTTGTCAGAAGCTCCCTACTATGTTACACAATGTTCACTTAGCAGGAAAATAAGGTAACAATAAAATAAAATATCAAATAGATAATGAGTGCTTAGAATACACCTCAGCATTTTCACATCTGCTGTTTACTTGCTTACAAAACCTAAAAGGTAACATTGGAAATAAAAGCTTTTCTAAATCAGAATGTAAATACAAACAAAAGTTCACCACAGAAATAACCTTAGCTTCAAATGTCGCACCCAAGGCAGTCTTCACCCACAAAAACTGCGTGTTTCATACACAAGTATCACACTGATCGTGTGTGTGGTTTGTCTTCCTGTCCTTTCCCATTGGGCACAGTTGGCATCTTTTTTGTTTTCCTGTTGTAGCAGTAGGTCTTTGTGATGCTGTGCCTGGCTGTTCACCTGTCAGCTCATCAGTGTACTCCACAGTTCTTTGGCGAAGTTCCCTGGGCAGAAACATACTGTTTTTCTCTCTGCCTAAGTGATTTCTCCTGAGGTCCAGTCCTAGTCGTCTAAGAAAATTTTCTCTGTGATATTTTGCACTTGTTATTTTCTTTGTAAACTGTCAAACTATTTATGCCACATGTTCAGGATTGAGTTAAACACAGCCATTGGCCAACATTTTATTTTGAGTGACATTATAGTTACTCATCAGCTTCTCCTCCACCTTTGGTTTTAGTGTAGAAAGTCTGTGTCTACACTACTTCTGCTCTGTTAAGGTTTTTTCATCAGTATTTGCGTCATAGTGCAGTGTTGACATCAGCAGCAGCACTTTGTTTTTCTTTGCCATATATAAGGCCAGTGTTCTGAAATACAAAGAATGAATTATTCTTTTTTGAAATTGCAACATTTTGTTTGGAATTTCTGCTTTGTTTGCACAGTTCCTGTACTAGTGAACCTGTGCTCTGTTAGCAAATGTAACATCAATTGGAAACTGGTAAACCAGTTGTTCCATGTCACATTCTGATTAGTTTGGGAGATGGGAGCAACAAGTCTGTTTAAAACATCATTTGGTTTATTACTATACGAATAAGGACCTGGTGGCTGAGTTGCAGGATAAATTTTTGATATAGTTTGAAGGTTTTGGGGGGAATATACTACCTGAAGCTGCAGCGGCCATGAAATATTGCAAGGTGTTCATCAGTAGTCCTGTGTGCAGCTGGTCCATAAATTTTAGTAAATTTCCCACAGATCTCTCAAGCCATGAGCAGATAGCAGCCAGGTTATTCTTTTTCTTTCTTGGCAAGTGGTTTTGTTATCAAGCCTCAGGAAATTTTGAAGGAAACCAAATCTCCTCAGTGTCATTGTTAGTCTATAAACCTCAAGCCCACAGCTGGGCATGGTGGTATACACCTGTAATCCCAGCACTAGGGAGTCCAAGGCAGGAGGATTGTCACAAGTTTGAGGCCAGCCTGGGCTATATAGCAAGTTTGAGTTCAGCCTGAATGTATAGAGTGCTAGATCCTGTATTTTAAAAAAAAAAAAAAAAACAAACCTCGAGGCCACATCCATTGCTTTTCCATAATTCTTCTACATTCCTCTGATTACCAATGGAAAGCTCTGGTAAGTGGGGTGGGCTTATCAGTGCTTTCAGTTCAGCTAGTGAGGTGTCATCATAATAAATACATTTTTGGGGGAAAAAAATAGATTTTTGAGTATGGCTATTGGTGCATGCAGAACATTTTACTTGTATTTGAACAGAGCATTTGTGTATTTTGCAATATCTTGTAGTATTTTGTCTGTTAGAATTTCCAACATTGAGTGTTACTGCTGGCGCTCGTTCCATTCACTGCTGCCAAGATCCTCACTGTATTTTTGGACCTAGTTCTAACAGTGAATTGTTCTATTTGGTTGTGTGACCATTTTGTACCATTGCTACAGGTCAAATATGTACTCACATTGCTGTTTCCTTCATCTGAATCAAGGAGGTCTGCATTCCCTGTGTCTGTATTGGTTGATTCTTACTCCATTTCACTGTCACAGGAACTTTGGCTCACATGCCGAGCATCAGAGCCGTCATCATCATCATCATCATCATCATCGTGGTCGCCGTCATCATCATCCGTGCATGAGTGATCTGCTGATCACTTTCTGCCTCCTCCAAAACTTGCAAATCTGTTTTTTCATGTGCTGCTGTACTGAATTAGGCTATTACTACCAGAAAAATCAAAACAAAACTTGTTAAAAAACAAATCCTAAATGCACAGAAATTTACAGCTCATTGATTTTTTTGTTTGTTTGTTTTGGTACCAGGGATTGAACTCACAACCTTGTGCTTGCCAGGCAGGCACTTATGCCACTGAGCAAAATCCCTGGCCCTTCCACAGAAATTTAGCAGTGAGCATTCCGTGGGCAAAACTCACCTGTTGTTGTTTGTGTCTCCTATACACACCTTGCTGTTTGTCTGCCAAGTGGGTGAAAGCACAGATGGGATTTTGCTTTCCCCCCCATGCAGCTACTGTAAGTCACCCACATTCCACTTATGGTAAAATGCATGTGTGCTAACAGAAGAGTGGCCTGGGTGTACTTTGCTCCCTATGGTGCTCAGGTAAACACCTAAAACCTGGTACATGGAGCATTATTTCGGTAAAAATTCCAGTTTGACAATTTGGTACACATGCACACCTTGCTGTTTGTCATACCAAGTGGGTAAACACAAGGATTGCTTGCTGTATTACCAGGCGCAGCTGCTGAGATGCACAGCTGGCTGTTACTGTACTAAGTAGAAATTTATAGCAGGAAAGTGTGGGATAGGTTGTTCTAACCTGGTTACATCTGTTTTAGGTAGAAAAAGTTCCATGTGCCATTGAGAAAAATGTGTCTTCTATTGGATGATGCTATATATATCTGTTAAGTCCATTTGTTCAGTGGTGTGGTTTAACCGTGATGTTTCTTTGTTGATTTTTTTTTTTTTAAACCAGGAATTGAACTCATGACCAAATGGTTGCAGGCAGGCACTTAAGCCATTGAGCTAAATCCCCGACATTTCGTTGATTTTTAAAAAACTTTTATGGTACATGTTTGCAGTACCTAATGACCACATTCATTATAGGGAATTGATACCTGTCCATAACGTATTTCAGTTCTATTTTTTCCCATTGTCTCTACCTTCACTTATTTATCTTACAATGCTTTATAAAGTTAATTATCATATGTGCAGATTAAAATGGCTTTTTGAACTCTTTGCTTGGGGTTCTTCTACTTCAGTGTCCATGAGGTCAGCTCTCAGGGATTTAAGGCTAGGGGGCCTCTTGTTGCTGGCTCTCTCATTGATTTGCACTGTGGGCTGAAGGCGAGTCAGTGTGGAGAAACTGTCCTGATTGACAATCCCTTTAGTTAGATTTTGTGTCCCCTCCTCCCGTCACCCCGCCCCACCCCGCCCCCCTGGCCTATGGAGCATAGTGTTTTGGGTTCGTCCTGGTGTCCAGCCTTCTTCTGGAGGTTGATCCCAGCTGCACTGAGAGGAGAAGACGAGGGCCTTGTGCGTGGAAGGACAGAACCTCCTCCAGGGCCGGGGTTGCTGTCCTGATCACTTTGTTCTTTGCTCTGCATCATCTTTAGTTTCTTGTGGTTTCTGATTTTCCTGTCAGCTCTGTCTTGATTCCCAGGGCTCTACTTTTTTTTTTTCCCCTCTCACTAAGTTGTTTTTACCTGGTATCTAGATTCCAGTCTCAGGATCTATTTTGCTGCTGACCTTCACTCTACCATTTTTATTTTTATTTTTATTTTTATTTTTATTTTTGGCTTGTTGAGACAGGATCTCATATGCAAGTCAGGCTGGCCGTAGGCTTACTTTATAGCCCAGGTTGGTCTCAAACTTTCAACTCTTGCCTCAGCCTCCCGAGTGTTGGGATTACAAGAGTGCACCACCACACCTGGCTTGCCATTTTGTTGTTGTTGTTTTAGTTTTTTTTGGTGCTGTGGATTGAACTCCTGACATCGAGTTTGCCAAGCAGGCACTTATACCACTGAGCTAAATCCCCAGCCCAGGCTTGCCATTTTTAATGTCTAGAAATTTGCTGTATTTTCTGTGATGCTCAGAGGTATATCTCATTAGTAAATACAGAGTAGAATATATTACATACTTTTGATGGGATAAATCACTATTCAAGAATGGAAGAAGATGGTTAAAATTTTCTATTCAAGTTTCATAATGGAATTATAATTTTATAAAATGCAATATAAAATTACAAAAATCACTAGAAGTGAGTCAAAGTATTTCCATACATGTGTGATATGATAGGGGCTTCTGGTTCTCCCAGTAATGGGCCCACAATCTGCTTTCTTCTTTTTTTTTTTAGTATTGGGGATCGAACTCAGGATCTTACACTTGCCAGGCAATGCTTGTGCCACTGAGCTAAATCCCTGGCTCTAAAGTATGCTTTCTAACAGAGGACCGGGGTGCTATTTTGTGTTTGTTTGGTTCTTTACATTGAATTACAGATTTGTATAGTGGTGTGTTAGAGTTCAAACCTAGGGTCTCATGAATGCTTGATACACTCTCTGCCACTGAACTACAGCCCTTTATTCCTAGGTGATCTTTTCTGTACTCTAGGAGTTTACCCCTGGGCCTTGTAGAAAGTCAGCATTAAAAACAATTGACATTGCTATGTAGTCGTTTTTTTTTTTGCACCGGGGATCAAAATCCACATTGCTGTATGTGGAATGTTCACACCACTGTTGCAGCACGGGCGAGGGGTTCTGGGGATGTGGCTCAGTGGCATAGCACTTGCCTCGTGAGCACAGACCCCGGAGTTCAGTTCCCTGTCTGAAAACCAAATTGTTAGTGGATTGTTTTCTTAGCGTTTGAAAAAATTATGCCTGTATTATATTTTTCCTTGAGTCGATTTTATATTCTACTTTTTTTTTTAAGGCTTACAATTACAGCACTAGGAGAAAAACTGAATGATTACTGGAATGAAATGAAAGTGAAGAAGAATTCAGAATTTCCTCTAAGTTTGCCAGTTGAAGATATACAGTAAGTACTTTCAGAAACACACAGGAGTAGTCATCCATCTGGGAGTAACGGGTGGTGTCTGCACAGACCTAGAGCAGCACAGCTGAGATATAGTGCCAACTAGGAAGCGCCTCTCACTGTGCAGCCTCCTACCCTTCTCCTGAGTATCTGTCTTCATGCCTGTACTTCTAAAAGCATGGGAGGCCAGGTGTGGTGGCACATAAGCTTGATCCCAGCACTTGGTCTGAGGCAGGAGGATCGCTGGTTCAGGCCAACCTAGGCTAGCTACATGGTGAGTTGAAGGCCAGCCTGGACTAATAGTGAGAATCTGTCTCAAAAAGACGAAAACAAACAAACAAAAGAATAAAATTATGGGAAGTTTCCAGGATTCAAAAAATTGGTAATGATAATCTCTTGAAAAAGGACTTTTTAACTTTATAATCCTCTAGATTATTTTTAAAGTTTTAAATAAATGTATAAATGCATTTTTATGCCTTTTGGTGATAGAGATCAAACCTTAAGGCTTTGGGCATGCTAAGTGGTAAGTGCACACTAGCATTGACCTTCAGCTCAGTGAGTCTTTACTTTCAGAGGTAGAGTCTCATGTATGGTTCCGGCTGGCCTTGAACTTGCGGTTCAGCCTCCTGAGGGCTGAGACTGCAGGCGTGTGCCACCACGCCCAGCCCAATTTTTTCTTTTGGTTTTTTTGAGACAGGGTCTTGCTACATAGTTCAGGCTTGCCTTGAACTCTCTATGGATCCCAGGCTGGCCTTGATCGCATGGCAGCCCTGCCTCAGCTTCCTAAGTGCTGAATTACAGGTGTGTGCCACCATGTCCAGCTTCCAGACCAATTTTTTAAAAAGAACAAATATTACATGTCAAGTTTAGAAGGTACAAATTTTGGCTATTTAGAAGTATGCTATGTTAGCAAAAACATTACCATTAAATTGAAATTACTTAAATTATAGTAATACAACTTCTCTTTTTGTTCTTATTGTGCTTATGAATATACTGTAGATTTAACTTTGCAGGGACTTTGAGTGCCTTGTAGAGCAAGGTATTTGTAATTTTTTATTTGTCATCAACCTAGAAAAATTTAATGTGCTATTTAACAGGACATTTGAATTGCTTTGTTCAAATTGACCTGTGACCTTTAACCATTTGACGGTAGCCAAAATGGTTGTTCTTAAATTTAAATTAACATGCAACAAAAATAGTCATGTCCCAGAATATTCAGGAAATGAATTAAATGAACGGGCATTCTCTGTTGGGAATGATACAGAAAATCTGATCAATTAGGTTCACATTATCTGTGATAATATTTTGCTCTTGCTTAATAGGAAACGACCTGACCAGACGTGGGTTCAGTGTGATTCCTGTCTGAAGTGGCGAAAATTACCAGATGGGATAGATCAACTTCCAGAAAAATGGTATTGCTCCAATAACCCTGACCCACAGTTCAGGTACCATATAGTTGGTAGTACCCTTTTTGGAGAGACAGAAAGTACTATTCAAGACATCAGAATAGGCGCTGGTAATGTGTTATTGCCATGTGCTCTTTCTGTCTAGAAATTGTGATGTTCCTGAAGAACCTGAAGATGAAGATTTGGTACATCCCACATATGAGAAAACCTACAAAAAGAAGTAAGTGTTCATTAACGGGTGGTGAGGAGAGAATGCCCACATCAAGAACAGTAATGTCTCAGCTTTATGATTGATGCTTCTCCCAAGACAGCTTGTGTACTAGTGTACATTTATAAAGATTGTGATGTAGAGTACCTAAAATAGTTTTTAAGTCAGTTACCTGCTGCGTGAGCACTTGATGTTTATTGTAATCCTGTCTAAGATACTAAGATCATAGACAGTTGATTTTTGTTGAGCCACGTACAGGAACTGTAATGAATATTCCCCCTAGGAGCATCCAGACTTAACAGATGAGGTGTTGTAGTGGTACAGTCACTAGTCGCAGGGAAGCTCAGGAGGTAAGATTGCTTCTGGCAAGGGAGAGGAGGGCAGAGGTGGGTCAGGAAACTTCATGCAGATGATTTTGTAGTCATGAGTAGCAGGAGAGGTGAGATGAGCGCACAGGGAACAGTGATTGATTGCACTTTACGAAGTAGATGTGTGAATGAGAGTAATGGGAAGTGGGACTGGGTAGGTGATGCGGGCCACCATAGCCTGGCGCGCTGGACGTAGGAGTCCAGGTTCACTGAGAACTGTCCAGATGGTTCTGCTATGTAGAGCAGTATCCTGTAATTATGTTTAGTGGCGGTATTGGATACGGAGAGCAAGTCCGTGTGATCCTCTAGTTCAAGGGCCTGGGGAGATCCAAAGCTTCAGGGAGACATTAAGGTGTTGGGAGATTTTATTAAGGTAGGAGATACCCCTCGTCCAAGGCCTTGCCACTAGTTATGAAGCAGAGTTCTGCATATGTTAGAGTAATTCAGTAGTGAAGTAAGTATGTCATTGGAAAATAGGATTTAAATGCAATAATGAGGCAAATGTAAAAGGTTCACGTCTCATCTTTCTTTTAAGCCACAGGGAAAAATTCAGGATCAGACAGCTGGAAATGATCCCTCAGGTCAGTAAGCTTTCCATTGTACACCTGTGTCTCACTCTTGGTAGTACTTAGTTTACTCCATGCTGAAGTTTAATCCATTTTAAGGTCTGGGGCTTACGTAACCGATGGAAGGGATCTTGTTAATTTAGTTCACATTGTCTGTTTTTGTATCACTCCTTACTCTTTTCCAGCCCTAACTTCTAACCCCGCAGCCTCACACCCTGTGTTTAGTTGCACTGTTCAGTTGGGCATTGTCTGAGGAAGGGCAAACAAGTGCTCCTCCAGGGCTCTTGTTACTCCGGCAGTTACGAAAAGTGTCACAGGAGTCATGTTCTGGCGCTGTCTGTTCAGAGCCAGGGTCTTTGTTCCCTCTTGGTGACTGCTCGGCTTGGCCTTACCATTGGCTTGTGGGTAGTGGTGTCAGGAAGCTTTGGCTGAGTGTATGAATGTAAGGAGGAAGCTGAATTTCTTACGAGAGGAATTACAGCCTGCTGTGGGGTATAATTACATTGATGGGAGGGTTCGAGGGTGAGAACGGATCTGAGGACTTACTCTCACGAATCTCTTTCTCTCTGGACATTGTGTCTTCTCTGTGTCTTGCTCGGTCCTGTAGTGTGGGCTCATCACAGAGCACGTAGCAAAGATTCTTTGGCTTTGTGGGCCACATGCAGGCCCTTAAAAATGTCACATGGTTCTGAGCTTACTTGCAGGCTGGGTTTGGCTTGAGGCTCTGTTCGCTGATCCTGGTTAGTTCGAGGGAGTTACGTGTTCAGGGTTGTTCTCATGTCTTCCAGGATAAGGAAAAGGAGAAAACTGTATCGTGAGTTTGGGGGACCCCAGGTTAAAATGACTCCTTTAACATCTGCTTCTCTCCTCCAATAGATCAATGCCGAGCTGTTGCACAGGACAACTTCTGTGCCCAGTCAGAGCTTTTCTGCTGCAAAAGAAAGTGTTCCGAGAGCACATTTTCCAGAAGTCGCAAATTCTTACCCAACAAGAATTCTGAATAATCATCGCGTTTCACCCCAGTCCGACCCTGAGAACAGTGGGTTAGTGATAAAAATGTGCTTTTCCATTGGGCACTTTATGTGACACTTAGAAGACAGTAACACAGCTGTAGGAAATCACAGTTTACACGAATATAAAAAGATTGCTTTATTGTATAAACTTTCCCCCACTTTGGGCCGGCTACATACTTAAATTAAGTTAAAAAAAAATAATTGTTGCTAGGCATGGTGGTGTGCACTGGTAAGTATGATATCTGCCGCTTGGGAGGGTCACCCAAGTCCAGGAGTTCAAAGCCAAAAAAGATTCTAAAAAAAGAGTGAGGAGGAAAAACAACTTAATTGTATTCAGTGTGGGGTTTGAGTAAACTACAACCTCTTTGAGCTTCTTTATAGTATGAAAACTAGTGCTTTTAAAATGACCAGCCAAGTTTGGTGGCACAGACTTGTAATCCCAGCACTGGGAGGCTGAGGCAAGTGACTCACCTTGAGTTTGGGACCAGCCTGAGTTACAAAGTGAGTTCAAGGCCAGCCTACACTGTATAGCAAGACCATGTCTCAAAAAGATTAATTGAAAAATAACCAATAGCTAAATAAAGAAAAACATGCAGTGTTTAATAGTGCAGTAGTAATGTCAGGTGTGACCCGGAAGTTCTTAGTATAACCCTGGCACACTGTGGCCACCCACTGTATTTGGATGAGAGGGTAGAGGAGGGGAGAAAGAAATGAACAGGTGATACACGGGTGGTAGAGTCCACCCTTCTGACCCATGTGGCCAGGGAGTGTCTGTGGTGAAGTGGCCTTTAGCTTGGTTCCTGCCATGGAGAAAGCAGTGCCCATTGAGGGCACCTTTCTCACAGGCCGCAGTGTCAAGAACGGCCGTGGTATTTGGGGCCTTGTAGACCAGGCTTGCTGCGCATGAAACACTTCCTTCAGAGAAGCTTCTCAGATGTGGGCCAGACTTCCTGAGAGGTGTCACCTCTGCAGGTTCTTTTTTTTTAACCTTAAGGAAGGTTAGGAGCAACTGACTGCCTCAGTGCATATCTAAGTCAAGGAGGGCCATTGTAATTTCTGTTCTTCATAACTTGTGCTTTAGGAACTCATTTTGGAGCTAGACTACTACTTAAAAATATCTTTTTCTTTTCTTTTCTTGTATTCTTTTCTTTGGAGACAGGGTCTTACTGAGTAATTCAGGCTGCCCTGGACTCTGTAGCCCAGGCTGGTCTCAAACCACAATCTGCCTGCCTTAGCCTCCCAAGTGCTGGGATTACAGGTGTGCACCACCACACTTGCTGCTACTTAATAATTTGTGTGGTATTATTTTGTACTGGTCTCTAGTATTCTTGGGTTTTCTGTTTTTTAGTTTTAACTCCTGGATTGTTGTTTGCAGTTGCCTGTGGTGTGTAGCTTTATTGCTAGTATTTAGAACCCTTAGGAAATGACTACTTCTCAGAGGTGTTGTCTAGGTATAGCAGGCTTTTGAGTTTTGAGTCTGTCATAAGATCCTGCCTCTTAAGTTTATTGGGGGTGAGAATCATAATATTGGAAATGAGCATCAAACACAGCCTAGAAAATGACAAAGGGGGTTCACACAAATTTTAGGAAACTGGTGTGGGAAGAGAAGCAAGAAATAAAAGACAGAACAACAACCACAAAAAAAAAGAGAAACCATGTTCACACTAATATAAAAACAAGGTCAAACAATGAAGAAAAATGGGGGGGGGGGTCTGCTTCCAGGTTTGTTTCTGCTGTGGAGGTAAGAGTCCAAATCCATGTTGATTTATCCCAGCAAGCCAGCAGTAGCTTTGTGGTGGGGTAGTGGATAATCTCAGCGAGCCTGTACTTCTCTTTCCCAGTAAGTTCAGGCTGGTTTCTGGCCATGAGGCTGGGATCAGACTCATGCAGCCTACAGCAGTTGGCACAACTTACACAGGCTTTAACTCAAGCTGGGAGCTGCTAGATGCAGCTTGCAGTGCTTAGTTCCAAGCCACTCTGGTTGGCCACTCTCCAAGATGGCTCCCAGCCAGTCAGCCCCTCCTGAGGGATGGCCAAATCTGGTCCACTCACGAGCCAGTGCGTGGCATCCACTCTTCTGTTGCACTGCTGCACAGTGACTCTGTGGAGTCACTGTGTGTCCACAGGTTTGCACTGCACCTCCCATGCAGTGAGTCGTTACTCAGGGAGAAGGCACCACCTACCACCACCCTTTTTGTTGAAGTCTCTCCCTTTGCTCCCCCCTTGAGCTTCAGTTTTTATTTCAGATCCTTCCTGGGTCCAGAAAACCCACTTCCTTTTCTTCCTTGTATTGCTGTATTCCAGTGTCTAGACAGCAAGTCTCAGAAGCTTTCTCTGCTGCTTACCACTCCATCACCTTCCTGGAAGTCTTCTCTTGGGTTTTCTAGCTAAAGATGATTCTGTAGCTTACAGACACAAAATAAGAATTTATTTTAGAAGTTGGCTGCCATCAAAATGGAAGAAGAGAATATTTAAAGTCTGTATTTAATTCTTAAGTTCATAAAGCCAGTGGACTGTGGAAAGGTGGTACCTAAACTGAATCTTAGGAAAGACAGGAATTATCGTGGTAGGAAAAATAGGAAGGTAACTTGCAGTTAACCAGGGCAGAGTGGATGAATAAGGCCTCCTTGATACAGCAGACCAGAGGAAGCTGTACCCCTGTGAAGCAGACTAGTTTAGAGCGTCTCAGACTGTGGAAGCACTGGGTGCTGCCGTGGGGAAGGCAGGGCGAGGGAGGGGCTTGCTTGGAAGTTAGGGCAGCAGGGGCTTTTGGATCCCTTCTCGTTCTGCAGAGGTGGGCAGCTGCTGCTTCTCATTCTCTGTCAGAAGATAGGAAATCATCTTTCTTTTATACTTTTTTTACTCTATAAAAATGTTTCATAACAAAGAAAGTAACAGTTAATAGACTATGTATCATTATGTTCAAATTATTACTCAGTGTGACATAGAGAAAAGATTCTTTGTGTCTCACCAAGAAAAGATAAAAGGATAAGGAAGTTTACTTTTAAAGGAGTTTGTAGAGCTGATGAAGTGTGTGAGCTGTGTGGACAGGCATGAGGAAAGCTGGAGTACTAAAGGCGGGCAGTCAGCCCTCCTTCCTTCCTGTCCCACCTGTTTCTAGGGAACAGTTGTAGGTGGTGACAGTTTGAGCCTGTTTGGATGGAACAAACCCCAGCCTTCAGTGCTTCTGGTCAGTACCATAGGGAGCCAAGGACTGCCACATGTGTGATTGTCACCTAGGGCAAAAGAAGAAAAGTATGAAAAGGAGGAGAAATAGGGTCAGTGTTGAATAAATAAGTCTCTTACAGCAAAAGGATAAAGAGGTCAGCACAGGAGGCCAGCATCTGAATCTAAGGGAGTCTCAGTGTGGTGATGCAGAAAAAGGGGCGCAGAGGGAAGAGGGGGACACTAGGGCGAGGTGCCTGGAAAAGCACTGATTTCTAAGGCGTCTCACCATGACATGTAGATCATGAGGGAAAAGGTGTTTTTTTTCTCCCTCTAGAGAGGGAAAAACACATTACCTGCTAAAGATCAGGAAGGGCAGAAACAGTGATGTGTGGAAAATGGAGTGGTCTTTTTAAATTGGTGGCTGCTCCTCAGCGTGAGGGAGCCAGGAAAGGAAAGTCCTCCTCAAGACCAGCAGGGCCAGCACACAGGTTCTGGAGAGCCTGCCCGGCAGGGAGGAGAGGAGAGGAGAGGATGAGTTTACAGGGCACAATGGAAGTGAAGAAAACGAGGCAAGGTGTAGTTCAGGGGAGCTTGTTTGCTGTGAAGTGATAGAGAATAATACTGCTTTGCATCATGGCTTACCTGTGATTGCTGAATGTTGACCAGTGAAAATGGCCTTGCTGTCTCCCAGTGTTCACAAGAAGGGGTGTATCTCTCTCAATTTCTGTCTCTGTCTTTTTCTTTTTCTTTCTCTTTCTCTTTTCTTTCATCTTTTTGAGACAGAGTCTCACTATGCAGCTCAGGCTGGCCCTGAACTCACTTTGTAGCCCAGGCTGGTCTCCAATTTGCAACAATCCTCCTGCCTCGGCCTCCTGAGTATTAGGATTACAGGCATGTACTGCTACACCCAACTTGGGGTGTGTATCTTGAAGTGCCTGAGCACATCCATGAAGAGACAGATGGATAGCAGTGTACGGACCCAGCGCTTTGAAGAGATTTTGACGGTTCTGGACAGTTTTAAACATAGCTCAGGCAGTTCTTAGAATTTCAAAATAATTGTAAAATTTGGTATAATGGGGCATTTGTTAAAAAGACTACATTTATATTGAAGGTCGTTTATTTCATTCATATCTGTATTTGGTAATCTCATTTTATATATAAAATTGTTTCCAGCCCGAAACGGAAACTTCCTCCTCGTTCCTCAATTTTGAATGCAAAGAATCGGAGACTGAGTAATCAGACATTTGAAAATTCTTTTAAAAATGACAACGATGATGATGAAGATGTTATCATCTTAGAAGAAAACAGTACTCCCAAACCTGCCATAGACCTGGATATGGAAGCCAAGCCGGAACAGAGTCACATTAAACAGAGCGGCCTTCAGGTCGAGATTGTGGATGACACCGAGCTCCAGGGCCACAGCGGTTCCACAGGCCCCTCCTCCCCGCGGTGCGATCAGGGCACTGCTGCGGCCACCCAGACCGAGCCGCCAGCTTTAATGGTTAAAAAGGAGGAGACCATCGAAGATGAGATAGAGCTGAGCAACGACACAGTGATGTTGCCTGTCTCCGGAGATGCCAGTGTGCAGATGCAGGACGTGCAGGAAACTGTTGACAAGTCTGTGGACAGCGCTGGCTGTCAGTTGCAAGTACTGAGGAACGAACTCCTTCTGGTCACCCAAGAAAGAGACAGCTGCAAAAGACAGTGTCACATGCTTACTGACCAAATCAAAGTATTGCAGGAGAAGATCCTAGAAATGAATGACAAATATGTCAAGAAGGAAATTTGCCATCAGTCTACGGAGACTGACGCTGTATTTTTACTTGAAAGTATTAATGGCAAGTCTGAAAGTCCAGCCCATACAACCTCTCAGTACCAGCAGGCTTTGGAAGAAATAGAAAGGCTGAAAAAACAGTGTAGTGCTTTGCAACATGTAAAGGCCGAATGTAGTCAGTGTTGTAATCCCAAGAATAAAAGGGACGTGGATGAAATGGCTGCACGGCTGGACCATGTCTCTAAACAGCTGGATAAGTGCATCATTGAGCGGGACCAGTATAAGACCGAGGTGAGCTACAGGCGTCCACGGCTGCCACACCCTGCAGAGCTGCCAGTTCTGTGGATCCAGTGAAGCCTTTAGTTGTAAACTGGCCGTGGGTCTCCTGGGGGATAATGGATACATAAGGCGTTTTTGGTTCTTATTGTGTCTTTGGGAGATTGCTGTACCATAGTGGGAAGTGTGGTCAATGCCCGGCAGTGCACAGCACAGTGCTGCACAGGAGTAAACTGCCACATCGTTCATCCCCTTTAAGACAGCTACACAGTATAGCCAGAACTTCCCTTCTGTTACTGGTGCCCCTTTCAGTAACCCCATGAGGTACATGGTGGATCCCCGTCCTAGGCATTAAGGCCCGTTAGGAAGGAACCCCGCACCTCAAACACCGAGGAAGCTCCACAGCTCCCAGGGATGCAGGTTGCTTCTGCGTTGTCACCTCGCTTCTCAGGCTGCACTTGTGGTCTGAGGAGGCTGCTCAGTCCAGGCGTCAAGGCCATGTTTCCAGCTGCAAGAAGGAGAAGGGGAGGCTGCGGGGGGCCCAAGTGCTTCATCTGCCAGACTGAGGCATCTGGCTTGCGGCTGCCAGCCTGGGAAATGCAGGTGCTGTTCAGGGTCTTTCAGGGAGGAAGAAGGAGAACAACAGTAGCTATCAGATGATTAGTCACTTGTGCCATGTGTGCCCCATTTCAAATTCTGGAAGCTCCTTTTTTAATCTGCTCTGGATACATACACTGGTTTTTTGTGGTGTTTGAAAGAAAGCTGTACAGTATGTTGCTGTGCTGTACTTGCTTGGGAGTGGTGTTAATAGAAGTGTGCATTAAACCACTCTGCATGGTGTTTCAGCTCCAGAACTGGATGACAGAGTATACCGAAGTCTGTATGTCCTCACTGTTACAAGCTAACGTGGAATGTGTAAGAAACGAAAGCCACCGTAATGTCAGCGAAACTTAGTCATTGGTGTCTTGGTGTTTCAGTTTCTGAGTACCACTCAGTTTTGGTCAGGCATCAGTAACATTTTCTCTCACTGTAAAAAGGCATAAGAAGTGACGTTAAATGAATGAAACTGCTTATACAAAATTAATTGGATTATGTGTGTTAGCTGTTTTTTTGATAGTTGGTAATTTTTATCAAGCTAGTTTTCTGTATTTCTTAGTTTAAATTTGAACTTTGTATTTTGAAATTTTACAATCATAAAAGCCATTTATATTTTTTTGTCAGATTACATTATTGGAAATGGAAAAATCACAAATTCATTCCCAGTGTGAACAACTCAAAACAGAAATTGAGCAGTTAAAATCTACAAGGCAACAGATGGGAGCAGATGTTTCAACTTCAAGTAACATGAAGGAGCCTGTAAATTATTTGGATGGGGAAAGGTAATGTTCAGCGACACATCTCTGGGGTCACAGTTCTGGTTAGCACGATCATTTGATCTGTTAGCATTTGTTGGCTATCAGTGGTATGTGTTTGTTTTGTCAGATGAAATTCCCTGTGATCTCAGCATTTTTCTCCTTTTTTTTTTTTTTTTTTGGTACCGGGGATCGAACTCATGACCTCGCGCTTGCCAGGCAGGCGCTTAAGCCACTGAGCTAAATCCCGGGCCCAGCATTTTTCTCCTTGCTGGGACAAAATACTCAACACCCAAAGTTAAAGAAGGAAAGGTTTATTTAGCTCACTGTTTGTGGAGGTTTCAGTCCATAATCAGCTGGCTCCGAGGCAGGGTGGTGTAGCACAGGGGCAACATTTCAAGGCAGCAACCAGCAAGAGTAAAAGCGGGGAGAACAAGCCTCTTTCATCCCTTACATAGTAAGCAGGCCACCCCACCCCACCTCCAACAAAATTTCTGTGCCTTCCTCTAGCACAGGACAGGATATTTACAAAGTAAGGACCCTGGCTACCTGCTGAGTCTCTTAGTTAAGCTTCTAAACTTAAGTTAATGCAATGTATCAACCTTAACACAAGTTGGCTATCAGCTGCAAGTGTTGTTCTGTCAGATGAAATTCCTTGGGATCTCAGCATTTCAGAGTGACTCAAAAGAAGTAATGGATCATTGTGTTGTCACATTAACAGTTCAGATTCTTAAATTAGCTGGGCCTGGTGGTGCATGCCTGGAATCCCAGCACTTGTGAGGCTGAAGCAGGAGGGTCATTGCGAGTTCAAAACTAGCCTGGGCTACAAAGTGAGCTCCCACCAGCCTGAGCTGCATAGAGAGACCCTTTCTTTAAAAAAAAAAAAAAAAAGACAAAAAAAGATTCTCAAATTAAGTGAAGAATTTAGAAGGGATAAAGAATGGCTTAGAATGCTTTGGGGAAAAAAGTAAAAATTGAGTTACATCTTCTTTATGACTCCATATCCTTTTCTCACTGTGTGTATGTTGTGCCTATTGATTTTTTTTTTTTTTTTTTTTTTTTTTTTGGTACCGGGGATTGAACTTATGACTTCAGGCTTGCCCGGCAGGCACTTTGCCACTGAACTAAATCCCCAGTCTCCACTGTATGTATGTAACCTGAGAAATCTCAAAAAAGTACTGAAAATGGTCCTCAGGTGTGGCTGCGCACACTTGTGATCCCAGCCCTCTGGGCGGCTTGAACAGGAGGACTGCAAGTTTGAATCCTGAAATGTATTGCAGTAAGACACCTTTCCACGGAACCTCCCGGAACCCTTCTCTTATTGGGAACACACTTTTTTTTTTTTTAAGACATTCATTTACTTACTGTACAGAATACCTACAGTGCCAGCTACAAATGCCAGGCCCCTTCACCTGGCCTGACACATGCAGCAGGGTTTGGTCTCTGCCAGAGTTCCAGAATCATGCCATCATTCTCCGTGGTGTCCACTTGAGGCCCAGTCTCCTTCGAAGACATTAAGGGGCCTGGAGTGTAACTGGCTTCTCACACATCTAAGCCACAAGGGCACAAGTAAAAGAACTGATGAAGGGACTGGGGATTTAGCTCAGCAGCATAAGCGCCTGCCTTACAAGCGTGCAGTTGTGAGTTTTGTCCGGTACCGATTTAAAAAAAAAAAGAACTGACCAGAATAAGAAACATGAACAGAAATATGTCCCCTCAAATAACACATTTTTCCTCTCACCAACATGTCCCTTTCCCCCACACTGGCTAGTACTAAAGCAGGATTCGGGGGAGAAGGTAGAACAACAGGGCAAAGAGAGCAAAGACACTTTTGAATGGAGTTGGGGAGGAGAGACAGTGAACTGGAAGAACAGAAAACCACAACAGTCCCAAAGGCCTTTGCCTGGTGTTTTTTGTTTGTTTGTTTTGTAGTGCTGGGGATTCAACCTGGGGTCTTCACAGTGAGCTACATCCCCAGAACCTTTAGTTGTATATTTTGAGGCAAGGTCTAAGTTGCTAGGTTGCCCAGACTGGGCTCAAACCTGTGATCCTCCTGCCTCAGCTCCCACAGTGCTGGGGTTATCAGCATGTGTCACTATGCCCAGCGTATCAAAGGGTTTTGTTAAATAGTCTCTGGTACCTTCAGACCACCCCAGGGATGCAGCTTCCTCAGCTAGGGTGCAGTGGTGCCAAGGATACACTGAAAAAGTGCTATGACTAGGGCTTAAAATGACACATCTAGCCAAGAAAACCAACTCCATCTCCAGCATCAGTCATTGTAGGGCTGTTTGGAGAAAGTGGGGAAATGCCGAACCCAAAAGAAAACAAACCGTCAAAACCAGCGGAACCAGCCCATGTGCCCCAGCTGGAAACCCCTGTCTAGGCCTGAGCCGTGACAAGGTGATGACCAAACTATCTCACAGGGGAAATGTGGACAGCAGCAGCACCTTGTCCTGGTCCCTGAGGAGAGCAGTGACCATGTGGCATGGAGGATCCTGGGGTGTAGCGGCCCTGATGCTGGATCAGACCCCAGAGATGAGTGAGGTCAGCACCCATGCCAGGAAGGACAGACGGTAGCTACAAAGAGGTGAGGTCAGGCAGCCACGAGCCACCTGTGGTATTGACACCTGAAATGTGGGTAGTCTGAATTGAGGTTGGCTTTGACTCCGAGACCCTCATGTGAAAGGGAAATAAAGATGTACAACACCTGCTTTGAGTTTTGTTCCTTGGGACAAGGTCCTGCTGGTGTAGTTCGGGCTGACCTGGAACTCCAGGTGACTCTTCCTGTCTCCCAAATGGTGGAATTACAGGTGTGCACCACCGTGAAATTCTAAAGCAATATTTTGGCTACACTGTATATACTACTAAAATCAGATTTTTGTTTAACCTTTTACTGTGGCAGCTGGAATATGTAAGATTCAACTTAGAGCTAGCATTGTTTAACTTGGACAATCTAAACACTGAAACTAGGAATCTGACACAGTCAATAAAGAGCAGGAAGTAGCAGGGACCATCAAAGACTTACAAGAAAGAGCTGGTAAAAGAGGTCGTACTAATTGTTTGCATTTCTTGTGGGACAGAGATCTTGTTTATGGTAGAGGGGATAGTTTCAGGAGGACAGAGCATGGGTTGCCTAACAACTTCTGGAAAACAGTGCAAGGAATTTCAGCTACGATTGGCTGTGAGTGTTAAGTATGGGGGGAAAATGGCTACTGTGCGAATGATGTACAGTCTCATCTGTGGTCCTTGTGGTTTTTTCATAAAAGCTTGTAAAGTCAGCGTACTCACAGTGACACTTCTGCATTGTCAACCTAAGGATGCGCATCACAGCAGCTTCAGAGAGCTGCATCCTAGAAAAATCAGGATCTGAATTAAATACCGACTTCCATGGGGGGAGCATGCAGAACGATAGCAATTCCAGCGTTTCCTGGTGTCTGCCTCTGAAAGGGGGAGATTGCCTTACAGTTTCAGTGTTCACTGCTTGAATACTTTCTTTTTCTTTTTAAAGCAGTCTTGGGAGTCAAATCCAGAAACTCAAACATGTTAGGCCAGTGCTCTACCACTGAGCTACACGGCCAGCTCTGGAATTTCTTTTTAAGTCTGGGATGTTGACAGTCATGACATTGGCAGGAATGACAGCGATAATCCTCCAGCCAGGGTTTCCCAGTGTTTCAGGGAAGCAGTTGTCTGTGAGCACGTGGTGAGATGAATGGCCGAGAACCTGAGTATGTAACAGATTCAGAGAAGTACCATAATTTAAAAAGCTTAACAGTGTTTAACACAGTTTTGCAAGTTTATCTGACCACAGAGCTGTTTTTTTCTCTTACACATGTTTTAGTGGGACAATACGTAGTTTCCTCAAAGGAAAGATAGAATTTAAAGAGATGAATTCTGTATTCATAGATGATTGTTTTCACTAGCATATGGCTTTTTTTTGCATATGGCTTTTTTTCAGCTGATAACAAGACTAAATTGGAAATCATATCCTCTAGTTTATATATTTTGTCCATGTCTTCACGAGTTCTCAAATTAAAAGATGTAAGAACCAGAAGACACCACTAGATTTATGAAACACACTTTTTAAAAAAATGCTTTTCGGTTTTTTGAGACAGCCTGTGTAGTTCAGGCTGGCCCTGAACTCACTATGTAGCCCAAGGTGGCCTCATACATACAGCAATCCTTCCTCGGCCTCCTGAGTGCTGGGATTACAGGCATGTGCCCTCACGCCTGGCTTGAAATGTGCTCTTTCAACTTCAACTAATATCTAATGGATGGAATGAATTACTGAATTTGTAATCCACTTCTCCAGGGGGCCTTTCACTTTTCTTCTCGTTCAGCTGGCATTCTACAGAGATGTGGTATTTTTACTATCGGCCTGTAAGGGGCGCATGTGTTGTCATGCTCCTCTGATGAGTGTTCCATTTGTATCTGCAGCCTCAAGCTTCGGTCCCTGCGCGTCAACGTGGGGCAGCTGCTGACTATGATTGTGCCTGATCTTGATCTCCAGCAAGTGAATTACGACGTCGATGTGGTTGACGAGATCTTGGGGCAGGTTGTGGAACAAATGAGTGAAATCAGCAGTACATAAGACGGGTCTCATGGGAAATAATAAAACACGTGCCCAGTCCTTGGCCGTGTACAGCTTTCAGATGTACACGGCTTGGTTTTACAGAGAAGGTGGACGACTGGCTGCAGAACCCTCATCTTCACCACACGTCATGCGCAGATGCTGTGACGTGCTCTTTACCTTTTGAAATGAGCACCTATGAATGGCTGTGTCAAGCAGCTGAATGGCTAACTTATGATTGTGTTTTGAATGTAAATATTTGTAATTAAGCCTACACATATTTTTTTATTGCTCTGAAGTATTTAAGTGTTTTTCACCAAGAGATTTTTTAGGTTATCCCTAAGCTTGGTGCAGTTTTTTTTTCTGGTTTGCAAAAGTATTTTTCTCTGAATTGATGGCTGTCCCATAATACAAACATGAAACTATACTACCTTTGATTTTCTTAAAAAGGAATTTAGGATTTTTAAATAATAACATCCCTGATAAGTACGTGCTTATGAGGGAGTTTAGCATTAATGTTTCTTTCTATAAATTCCTGTCTCCTTAAATATTTAAAATATGATAAACAGGATTTTTTGCTGGGATTTTTTCTGGTGCTGAAATTGCCAACGGACCTAAATACAAAGTGTTTTTATAGGACAACAAATGATCTTTAGTATAAAGTATTGAAAATAGTAAATGATCACCAGATTTACTTTGAAGCCCATTTTTGGCTGTTCATTCAGCATGGAGTGGGCACTATAATTATTTAGTATTTCTTTTTGTGAAATTTCCTCTATAGCCTTGTGTAGGGTTACTGCAGAGTAACAAGAGTTGAGGGAAGACAGTCTTTCTTGAACAGTTGCTGCATACTTTGACTATACAGTGACCTTGGCGTGCTGTGTCCGGGAGCTTGCAGCAGACTGCCCTGGGTTACAGTATTTCAGGCCAGAAGGTAGGTTTCATTGGTTTTATGTTTGTGCAATCCTAAGGAGATGGCTTTCTATTAAATATATAACTGTATATAATTAAGAATCATATTTTCCACAACTAAAATAAGCATTATTTTTTCCAAAGGTTTATCATCGCTATTTATTTGTACTTTTGTTTCTGAAAGTTCAACACATACTCATTTTGTATGTTTAATTACATGTACATCATATATAATGAATTTTTAATGTATAATACCTTGTGGAAGGGGCAAGTAAATGGAGATTGTTTTTATTTGCTTGTTCAGTAATTGAAAGTGTATTTTTGGTATGAAGCTGGGATTCTGTCACAGTTGTAACTTCCCAAATTTTAAAAAATCTTGTAATAAAAATATATGATGGCTAACTCTTTCCATATTACTTTTAAAGAGTTGGATATTAACTTCAGAGTATTCTGTCTGTGAGATCCTCAAGTTCTGCTGCTTTTACTACATTATCACAAGTTCCATTTTGAAGACTAAGACTCATTTGCAGCTGAGGGAGAGCGTACATGTATTCTTTGCTTTGTATACATTATTTCACCTGGAGAAACCTTGCCTGACCTTTTGTACCTGTGTCAGTCATCGAGGGTTTATGATTGAGTTGAAATAGTGGTTCTTCTGGGAAATTAACATTTTCCCTTTCCTCTTGGTCAGCTGCTGTATTCTTGAGAAAATATACTTTATATATGGTTATTATCTGGCTAAATGGGGAAATCAACCATAGGGTTTGTAAGAGAAACTTGCTAAGTTGGGTCTTTAGAACTTCTTATGTACTTTCCCCTCATTAAAATATAACAGACTGAAAATATGGCTAACAAAGTTAGACAGGACAGTGTGGACTCTGGAGCGGGCAGTGTATGTGCTGTATAAATAGCTATAAATGCACTGCATTTGCCAGTCTCTGGTGGACATATTTTCATGTTTTGTTGATGTAATTTCAGTTTTTGTGTCTATATTGTGTTCTTTCTGCACTCAGGTTTCCAGGTTCTTTGTCTTACTGCTGTAAAGAACTTCAAAGTCTGCATCAATGCAGTCCTGACCACCACCAGGCAAATGTATTTCAGAAATCCCCCACAGGCAGAGGGGCCTCGTCCCCACCTCATGCGTGGGCTTGTGCCCATCTGCTCAGCTTTCAGACATTGGGCCACAGCTCACAAAAGGAATGCCATCAAGAAAAAGTACATACATTGATAGCCTTCAGAATTAGATTTCTCAGTCACAAAGTTAATTTTCCTACAGTGGCCTGTGGGAAGAAAGTCCAGAGCAAGTACAGGTGGAGCCGTTGAGTGGACTCGGGGAGAGTGAACTCAACCAACGTCACAGACCCTGGGTGGGAATTACAACTTTCTTTCCCACATACCTCGTCAGAGTGCTGTGAGCAGATGCGCCTGTTCAGCTCAAGTGGGGGACAGATACAGCTTCCAGGGTCAATGTTTTGCTCTGTAAGAGTTAATAGACTTGGAGAACCACAGAAGAATGTCTTGTAAAATAGGACTCAAATGTTCTGGTAATAAGATACAGAATACTAGTAAGTGTGACCTAACTTTCATCTCAGCTGGGGGTGGTGGCACACACCGGTAATCCTAGCATTCAGGAGGCTGAGGCAGGAGATTTTTTATTTCAAGACCATCCTGAACTACATAATGAGACCTCGTCTCGAAAACAACAGACATGTATTTCCATCCTTGATGCTTTGTGGGCAGTGGTGAGCATTTACCTGACCAGGTCCTAACTTGTCTCATGCCACACCCCAGGGTGACACTGCCATCAGGGTTCCAGTTCATTTAGAATGAGACTTAAAAGGTGCTATGGGAACACATCCCTCAGGCCTGCCCACTGGCACCCACAGGCTTCCCGGTCACAGCTCCATCCTGTCCCATCCCGTCCCCTGCCGCAGTGCTCCCTTAGTGCGGCCCTGGGCTCCATCCTTAGCTTGAGCTCTCTGTTTTGGCTCATGTCTACCCATCCAAAACACAGTCACCCGAAGCCACTACTTTCAAACTCCATTGAGCTTTCACTTCCCAAGCGACCTTATCGAAGGTGCTCTCTTCCTTCCCCCTCCCTCCGACTCCATCTTCTTGTGACCTTTGTGTAAGTCGCTCAGGACCCTGGAGAATGGAGCCTCCTTCACTGACACTTGAAACTGGGGAGACCAGGCAGGCTGCACCTTTGAGGAAAGACCGCTGTCAACCAGTCACCGCGCCAATGAGCATCCTGATGATTTAGGCGTGTCTCCGATGTTTCCCAACCCTTTTCTCTGTAGGAAGAATTTAGGAGATGAAATTGCCAAGGGTCGGTCTGACAGCTTTACCCGCCATTGGCTTTCGAACGCCAGCACAGTGTGGTTCCAATATCTAACATCTAGCAGATGCTCAGTAAATAAATAAACCAACAAGGAATGAGTGGTCGAATCAAAAACCCAATGAACTCATGCATTCTTGCACCAACGCGGGGATCTGCAAGATCAATGAACTGGAGGAAACTGCCCTGACTCCAATCCTTGGGCTCAGGAGGGGCGGGGCATCCCAGAGCCCCGCCCCCGAGAGTACGTCGCGGAGCCCTGCTTACCAAAAGGACGGCCCTCCGGGGCCCCGCCCATAAGGGGGCGTGTGATATCTAATCCCCGCCCGTGTGGGGGCGGGGCCTGCGGCGCGCGGGAAGCTGCGCGCGCTGCGGCGGGAGGTGGCGGCTCAGTGGAGTGGCGGTGTCCGTGCAGGTACTGCTTCCTGGGACTGGCCACCCTCTCCCTGGGGGACTCGCCGCCTGGCCGAGCCGGGCGTGGGCTGCTCGCCTAGGGCCGGCTGCTGGGGTCTGGCCAGCCCCGGAGCGGCGCTCGTGCGGCCGTGCTGTCCCTCCAGGCCTCTGCCCCGCGCGGCTTCCTGCTTTCGGCCCTGGCCCGCAGTCCTGCCCCCACGTCCACGCGAGAACCCCTGTTGCGGGAGGCCTCTGCCTGGGACCGTCCCCTCCTCGGTGACCCCTCCTCCAAGAAGCCCCCTCCCCGTGTACCCCCTACCAGGAATCCTCCTCCCTCATGACCTTGTTCTTCCAGGAAAGCCCCTCCCCAGCGACCCCCTTCTGCAGGAAGCCCGTTCCCCTACTAAACTGGGCGTTGCTTCCAGGCCAAGGTGACCTTTTGTTTTCCTGAATGCACCAGAGCAGTCCTGAAGTGGGGCACGCCGGGGTTCAAGGAGGCGTTTTCGGTGGGGTTTGGAAGTGTTCATGTCAGATGGCCAGGTCAGCACCCTCTCCCAGCTCCATGGGCTCACAGCGTTTTACAAGGTTGTCAGGGTTCCTGGCTCCCCGCCCCCTCCCAAGCAGGCACTCAGATTGGTGCAGGAATATTGGCGTCTAATTCAGTACTGGTGTTCTTTTAGCCTTCTTCTCTTAGCCTTCTCTCTTTGCGGAAAGTACGAAGCCGGAGGAATTTTTGTTCCACCCAGAGCTCAGGAGGATGAAAGTCATCACGTGTGAAATAGCCTGGCACAACAAGGAGCCGGTGTACAGCCTCGATTTCCAGTACACCACGGCAGGGAAAATCCACAGACTGGCATCTGCTGGGGTGGACACCGCGGTCAGGGTGAGTCGGGCAGAGAAAGGAAGATGTAGGAGAGTCTTGCTTGGAGTCACTGTTTTTATTTATCGCTAAGTCGTTTTTGAGACAAAGTCTCACTATGTATTCCAGTCTGGCTTTGAACTTGCTATAGATAGCCCAGGCTGGCCTCAAACTCGTGGTGATCCTCCTGCCTCAGCCTCCAAAGTGCTGGAATTAGAGATGTGAACTGCCACCTTCATGCCTTTATTTAAAACTAATGTCAGCAAATTCCAAGTGCTTTGTCATCTGGCTTAAAATGCTGAAATTTCAGGGCCTGTGTGAATAATGAAAGCAAAAGAGCGTTGCCTTTTTTTTTCTTTCAAAAAGTCTTTTTAAGACGGGGTCTCACTATGTAGTTCAGGCTGGCTTTGAACTCATTTTGTAGCCCAGGTTAGCCTTGAACTCACAGTGATCCCCAGCCTCTGGAGGGCTGGGATTACAGGTGTGCTCCAGTGTACCCAGTTTCGGATTATAGTTTAAAAAGGTGTGTGTTTCAAGACATTTATGTTTCAAAAGAAAATTAAATTTTCTTATGGAAAACAAGCATAGAAGTGTTTCAGTATGAACAGGATCATAGATCATAAGTATTCACTATATATGTTTCTATTGGATGTTTCCATATCAACAGATCTGGAAGGTAGAAAAAGGACCAGATGGAAAAGCCATTGTGGAATTTTTGTCCAATCTTGTTCGTCATACCAAAGCTGTCAATGTCGTGCGTTTTTCTCCAACTGGGGAGATTTTAGCATCAGGAGGAGATGGTGAGTATTACTGTACTTCAGAAATCCTTTAGAAACCAGATACCTGTGTGTCTCAAGTAATGAGAATTAAGCAGCATAAGCGCTTTTTGTTTGTTTGTTTGTTTTGAGTCATGGTCTCACTGTGCAGTTCTGGCTGGGCTTGAACTCATGGTGTCCCCCCTGCCTTAGCTTTGAGAATGCTGGGGTTACAGATGCGCACCGCCTCAAGCAGGGTGTGCTTTTTACTTGCCATGTCCTTACTGCTTTCCATCTGTCATTTGGTTTAGTGAAGTAACCTTGTGAGCGGTCTGTTAGTGAGGGGACAAAGGATCTCATCCTTTCCCTCTTCTCGCCTGAGGCTGGTTAGGGTCTTAAGGCAGGAATTCTGACCTAAACCTCTGTGGTGACCAGAATCTGTAACTAATTAGCTTTGGGAATGAGTGGCCTTGTGATTTGTGCTTTATTTTTGGTAAGAACAGATTGTTTCACATTTTCTGACCATGCTCATGTAGGGTGAAACTATACAGCAAAAGTCTAAACCTTTACCATACAGTCTAGAGAGTGGTACAAAGTGGAATCTCAGTGATTTTTGGTTTGGTTTGGTTTGCAGTACTGAGAATGAAACCCAAGCGTGCTCTACCCCTGAGCTGTATCCCCTTCCCTTTTTGTTTCACTTTGTGAGACAGAGAATCGGTTTCCAGGTTGGCCTTGAACTTGGTACCCTCCTGTGTCAGTGTCCCAGGGAGCTGGGATTACAGGTGTGCACCCAGCACCTGGTTGGGCATCTCAGGCTTTGTTTGCAGGAGGAGGAAAAGAGAGCTGGTGCAGTTCAGGCACACAGGACCCCCAGTGTGGGTGTGTTTGCAGGGAAAGGTAAAGAGTGGGAGTCCCGGGAGGGAGGAGGACACAGGCCATCTCCTATGAGGTCACACAGGACAGCTGTCATTTTGCAACATCCCTTGGCCAAGGCCCAGAGTCCTGCCGTTCTCCGGCACCGGAAGTGTTCTTTAGCCAGGGCCGCAGTTCATCTGGGGTGTGTGTCCATTTACCCTCCCACTCATGCATGCTCTGCCTTCCCGAGAGGGAAGCCGAGTGCGGTGAGCAAGTCACATGGTAAGTGCAGGTCGGAACGAGGGCAGTTGTCATGCTCAGGTCACTCTGGCGTCAGGCTGCGCTGTCTGCTGGTCCTGGTAGTTAACGCTGACGTGAGGTCTTTCTGGAGCCTCGTCCAGAAGGCAGAGCTGCTTCTCCGCCTGCCCCGTGGCCGAGGCTCGGTCACCACAGGAGCTGCTCACTGTGGCCGCCTCTCCCCGCAGATGCCGCCATCCTGCTGTGGAGGGTGAATGACAGCAAGGAGCCAGAGCAGATCGCGTTCCAGGATGAGGACGAGGCTCAGCTGAACAAGGAGAACTGGACCGTGGTGAAGACCCTGAGGTGACATGGGAAGGGCCCCGGGGGTGATGGATCTTGATGACCTGATGGTGTTAAACAGAGCACTGTGCCTCTCCCCCACCCCACCACCCTTTTTTCCTTTTGACACAGGGTGTCACTGTGTAGTTCACGCTGGCGTGATCCTCCTGCCTCAGCCTCCCGGGATTACAGAGTGTGCCACCACACCTGACTCAGAATATGTCTTTATCCTTATTTAATTGAAAACTTTTACCCACCCATAAGAAAATAAAGGCTAAAAACATCATGAAAATAGACTTGCTTAGTTTCTGCTATAAATTTGTCCTGAAACCTGGTCTGTAATCCCAGTACTCAGGAGGCTGAGGCAGGAGGATAGGTGTGAGTTTGCTGCTAGTCTGGGCTACATAGTGAGTTCAAGGTCATCCTGAACTGCAGAGAGAGATCCTGTCTCAAAAAGCAAACAAACAAAAACAGTTAACCTGGTTTAAAGCTGTGAGTATCTTTGAAAGGAACTGCTAATAGCTAGAACTCATATAGTCCCAGAGGAAATGTTTGGACTCTCATTCTAACGAATGGTCCTTGGTTTTGCCTTTAAGTTTTTAATAATGTTTTTGAGACATTAATGGCTTATTTTTCTCTCTGGGCTCTAGGGGCCACTTAGAAGATGTGTATGACATTTGCTGGGCCACTGATGGGAATCTAATGGCTTCTGCCTCTGTGGATAACACAGCCATCATATGGGATGTCAGTAAAGGTAAGTGGGGAGTTTTTGTTTCTGTTGGGAGAAGGAATATTTTAAGTGTCTTGAAAAACCTCATTGGCTTTAGCTTTAAAAGCACCATGAAGCCAGGCATTGTGGTGCACACGTCTATAATCCCAGCACTCTGGAAGACTGAGGCAGGGGGATCCCAAGTTGAGCCCACCCTCGGCACCTTAACTAGACCCTGTCTCAGAAGTAAACAAGGGTTCAGGATGGCGCTCAGTCTGAGGTCCCCGGGCTCAGTCTCCAGTGCCACATACACACAAAGAGTAACACAAATAATCTCTTCAGTGGCCACTAAAATAGTGGTCGGTCAGCAGGAGAGCTGCCCCACAGGCCGTGGGTCCAGTTGCGTTTTGATAGCCCCAGTCAGAATGGTGGCATGGTGAGTCACTGGTGTCCACCTGAGAGAGCTCTCGTGCCCAGAGTGAGGATAGAATGGGCAGGCCTGGTCCCTGCGTGGAGCTCAGGGTCACGGGCAGCTGACAGCCATCTGCCAGGAAAGTGGCATCGTGCGCAGCCATGCAGTAGGCGGGGACCAGTGTCCGTGCCTCCTTGGAGCCTGCTATCCACCTTGGAGGAAGGAGCCCTGTGGGGAGTTGCTGTGGCAAATGCCACAGCCAGTGTCCGAGTCCCCAGCGTCCAGCCCGGACGCCCCAGCTGTCTTCTGGGGCTTCCCCCTGCGCCTGTGCCCTGTTCACCACCTCAGTCACCCTCTGTCCCTCACTTTGGTCACTGTGGCAGAGTGAAGAGCCTGGAGGCCCACAGGCGACAGACAGAGACAGTGGGAGGTGGAAGCTCTCATCCTGGGTTTCTGAGAATGGTGAAGCCCTTGGAACAGTGAGTTAGGCCACACACCCCTTATCCTGTCCCACACCCGTCACACACCCTGCAGGTGTGGGGACCTGTCAGTAGTTCAGCGTTTTCCCAGTGTCACCCAGCGGACACATGGGGGGACCTTGTTGCCTTCAGCAGGTAGCGCAAGTGTGTGGTTCGAGGGTGGCGTTTTTCGGCTGTTTGTCGCAAAAGCAGCAGGCTTGGCAGATGCACTGTGTTCCGAGCCCGTCTTTGTGGACCTGTGTGCGGTGGCCTGACCGTGGTATTCTGGGCCTCTGCCCACCCGTTAGCAGCTCCCAGCTGTCAGGCGGCACCCTGCGTCTCCTCCTGTCCCCGTCTCCTTTCCCGGGGACCCTGGAGAAGGGAAGTCGGCCCTTCCATGCTGCTCACGCCTCCCCTGCTCCTTGTCCTCCGTGGGCCTGCGCCGTGCCATTCTCACCCGAGGACGGCTGAGTCCCTCGTCCAGTCTTCTCTTTGAGGGCGCGGCTGTGTGGCATTGTCTTTTGGACGCAGTACACGGCACAGAGCTGAGCCTTTCTGTTTCTTCCGCCTTTGGGGGGGACGGAGTAAAGGGAATCGTGTTGAAGGCACGGTGACGTCACGTGTAAGATTTGGTAATGCTGCAGTGTTTTTGTTGTGGTGGTTGTTTTTTGTAGGACAGAAGATGTCAATTTTTAACGAACATAAAAGCTATGTACAGGGAGTAACCTGGGACCCTTTGGGTCAGTATGTGGCCACGCTGAGCTGTGACAGGTACGTGGGTGTTCAGCAAGTTGTCTTTCCTGTGTTCCCTGGAATTTCCTGCAGAGATCTGTATGTCACAGCTTAACCAGGGTAAGTCACAGTCGGGCTGTGATTCTTCTTCCGTTTTCTACTGTTAGTTTTACAACGTGGTAGAAGTGGAAACTGATTCGGGTGGCCGCCACACACAGCTGGTGGTTAGTAAATCTATTGAATCGGTGCACAAATAGGAAGAGGTGTCTGGCATCAAATAAACTAGAAATTACATTTGATTTCCCAAGGGTTTTTATGAATATAACTTAAAATGAGTAGGCTCGACATACTTATTTCAGGGCAGACTTCTGTGTGTACGTGAGTGTGTGTGTGTGGTGCCAATCGAGTACTCTGCCACTGAGCTACATTCCCAGTTCATTTATTTTCACTTTGTGATGACAGTTTACTGCTATGGTGGTTTTAATCACTCTGTGTAAACTGATTTAAAAAATAGTATGTTGGGCCGGAGATATAGCTCAGTGGCACAGCACCTGCCTGGCAAGCGCAAGGTCGTGAGTTTGGTTCCTGGTTCCAAAAAACAAAAAAATAAAATGTTTTGCCAGGCATGGTGGTTCATGCTTATAATCTAGCCTTCTGGGAGGCACAGACGGAAGGATCACAAATTTGAGCCCAGCTCAGGCAACTTAGTGACTTAGTGAGACCTTGTCTCAGAGTGAAAAGTAAGAGTTCAGGGTGTAGGTCCGTGTGAAGGCCCTGGGTCCCCAGTAGTGCCACCTCCCCCAGGGTGTTTTGCTTACTAGAGGAAGTGTCATTGCTCTGTTTGTTGGTATAATTGCATTTTTGAATAAATAGTTTAAGAAATTGAGAGGTTTACATTATATTATTTAGCAGAATATTCTTTTTGCATATTTATTGACTACTTTTACTTTAAAAGTTGAGTTTAATATCTTGCTGGGATAAGAGCAACAATGAGAGTGAGTGTTTATTCTCGTAGACATTCTGAATGCCATTTGTTTTCTGATTTGTGTTTTATTCAGCCAACCAGGAGTAAAAGTTTGATGGGTTAGTAGGAATACTGTGACTTTGCCTGTGGGTGTTTTTCTTAGTCTCATAAATCTCCCAAAATGAGATCGCTCTGTGCAGAATAAACTTCATTTTCACCGACCGCCCCTGGGCCAAATGTCCAAGGCCTAAAAAATAAGACTGGTCCTAAAGTATGTCTCACTTGAGAAGCTGGAACACTGATGAAAAATAAATAACCCTAAAATCATGGGCTGTTTGCCCGCACCAATGCCCTCCCCCGCGTCAGCGATGCTGCTGGTGTCTTAGCCCCTCCGTTGAGTCCGAGCAGCACTGGTAGTGGTTCTAAGGCCCGCAGCCGGCGAGGCACTAGTGGATTGTGAGACACAGTTCATTCACGAGAAGACGGAACTCACGCTTCCGCTCTTTCCTCAGGGTGCTGCGGGTGTACAGCACACAGAAGAAACGTGTGGCTTTTAACGTTTCCAAGATGCTGTCTGGCATCGGGGCCGAAGGAGAGGTATGCAGTACTCCCACTGTCCTTGAGTAGAAACTGGGGAGGGCCTGAGCTCCCCAGCCCGTCCTCGCAGCCGAATCTCTGGGCTCAAGGACCAGATGTCACTGACTACAAGGCTCAGTCAGTGTGGGGCTGTCCGCTGCGGAAATGGGGACACCTGGGGACCGGGGCGAGGAAGAGGCCGGGTCTGAAGGAGCAGGCAGACAGGACCCAGCCCTAGAGCACTGGAGACCCCAGGCGTACACAAGCGGACAACACGGACATTCAGAGAGTGTTTGAGAAGGTGATGACCAGTATAATCATCCCGTTTGCTTTTTAGAAAGTGCTCCTTGGATTGACAGGCTTTGAAATTTTGTTGTAGTTTTTTTTCTTCTTTTTCTTTTTATCCTTGAAATAAAATGGATTTAAAAGAAAAAAGTGCTTCTTCTAATTTAGAATTTCTTGGAAATTCTAAATGTGTACACGCAAGTAAAAAACAAAGATTTCCTTATCATCCTCCTGCAAGTGCTTCCCAGCCACGGCTGAGGGTGTATGTCTGACACTTTTGAAATACCACGCAGCCACACAGTCACACCACACCCAGTCACCAGACCTGGCACACAGACTTCTGAACAGAACCAGTGCTCTGCTTCGTCAGCGGGGCCTCTGGCAGTCTTACATGGTTGTAGATTTGCAGAATGTTTCAGTTCGTTACTTTGTCACAGCCGTTGAGCCTTGGATTTGCAATGATGTTTCAACTTCCTGTGCCACAGGCTAGGAGCTACCGGATGTTCCACGACGACAGCATGAAGTCCTTCTTCCGGAGACTCAGCTTCACGCCCGACGGCTCCCTGCTCCTCACCCCAGGTCGGCAGCGTTGGGTGTAGAGTGCAGGGTGAGGGGGACCCTGAGGCCTCGCGGCTCGGCACAGTCTGCACATTGCAGCCTCCAGAGGAGCTCAGAAAAGGCACTGCCACTTGTGTCTCCTCCCTGGAGATGGTGGCTTCACTGGCCTGGGGTGGGTGGCCCTGCTTTTGGGATTTTAAAAAGATTTCCAAGCAGTTCTGATGTTCACCCAAGTCGGGGACTTGCAAGACGAGTGTGTCGGACGTCAGCTCTGAAGATGGATTTTACTCTCAGAATATTTACTCCTCAACCCTTTCCATGGATGATTTTTTCAGTAGCTGTGCATGTGGGAGTCGTCGGCACAGGGCTGGATGGGGACGGGTGTG